>JAHBCN010006163.1:50512-88115 GCA_019359885.1 Listronotus oregonensis | reverse complement strand
CTCCGTACGGCTAACGGTAAAAAAACACTTTTTTGCTCCTATTTTTGTCCCGGGGGCGAAATTCAAAAAACGGGCTTCGTTAGGTTTTAGCCACTGCTAAAGACTACCACTGTGCCAAATTTAATGATTTTAGCTCAAGCCATAACTTCAGAATCACGTGGACAGACAAATAAATATATATACCTACCTACATATAACTATATCCATATTAGCAAATTATATATATAGATAATAAATTTTCTTTTTATGGTAATATCTAAAATAATTGTTTTATTACTTAAGTAACTAGTAAAAATATAGGATTTCGAATAACGTCCCACTAATGAAATTAAAAGTCTCCAAATGTGTAGAAAGGAAATGTTTTCAATTCGAAGAGTTTAAAAATGTACAGAAAACTTATATTTTTAAACTCGAAAAGCAAGTTTTCGTATTTTTTTATTACCCAAAAAGCGCCTTTTTCATTTGGATCCGCTTTGTTGTAATGAAAGTACATGCTCTAAGGAATAGCCACAATTTTATTGGTTGGTGTAAGTATATTGAAAAACGGATAAAACAATTACTAAAATAATTTTTCATTTTTTTACTCTTTAAAACGTATAGAAATGTCAAAAAAATCCATAATATTCTTTGAAAAGTTCTGAACAGACTGTCGTTGGCCCCATATTCTTAACTATTATAATTTTTAAGAAAAATCTATTTAAAAAATTATAACCTTTGCGCGTTATTTCAAAAACCATTAGAGAATCCATGCCAAAAATAGTATGTATATTAATAATAATTCACTACATACCAAATAACAATATTCTAAAATTAAATAAATAACTTAATCTATATTTAAAAATTATAAATTTCATCAAGTCCTAGGTCTTCCTGGATTGTTCCTAGTACCGATGCTGCATTACCCCGTTGCACAGCTAAACCAATTCTTTGGATAATGAAACTTCGAGATTTTTTGAATTGTATTTTTTTGCAATTTTGAGCAGCCGCACCTACAAAATTAGAAGTTTTGTCCAGATAGGATTTTGCAAGTGTATGGCTGCAAGTAGCGTCCCAAAGAAATTGTTTTCCATATTTCCAGGGAATTAAGGTCATTCCATCTACCCGTTTTCCATCGCTTCTGCAAACTCCAAGAGGCTCTAACACAGAAGGATTTTCAGCTAAAATCAGAGCTCTTTTGATAATGTCATTTATCTGACTGTGTCTAGCTTAACCCATGTAGGCCATAAATATCAGCATTTTCGCCGCAAACGCAGATGTGCTCTCCACACACAGGCAGACCAAGTCTGAGAGCGATGGAAATATGGAATGTTTTGTTATCTAACAAATTTCCCAAGGACGAAGATGGAAGTGCGTTAATCCAAGCATTACTTTCAGGGGCCTGAAGAGCAAGTAGACGTGCCTTATCTTCACACCAATGTTTGTAATATATTTGTGACGAGCTTGGCAAATTAAAAAGTCAAAATCTTTCTGTTTTTTTGGTAATTCTTGTGGTTGATTTTGAAGATTGCAAACAGATAACTATCTTACAAAATAATTGTTAAAATCATTATCTACTGTCGCAAGAATATAGGGAGGTAAAATTTTGGAAAGTAAACCTGACACGTCATTGATTGAACCTAAAAAGGCAGAAATAGACAGGGTGGATGTATCTCTTATTCCAAGACATCCAAATTTTACTGGAAGAGTGCTTTTGTAACCAAGAATTTAATTTAATATCACAATTTGTTATGTCTTGAACTAAACTTTGTAATACATTATCAAAATTACAAAGTAATTCTGGAGATTTCCAACAAGGTGAACATCTTAACAAATAAGACATTCGAGGTATGGCAAAGGAATGTTTTAGTAAATAATAGGAAATATGTGACTCTATAAATTTTAATTTGGTACTAAGAGATTTTAAAAATTCTGTCTTTTATTAATTGAGTATTCAATTTCATTTGACAGCACTTCCTAATAAATTAAAATTTGAAATGGGAATTACTGACAGATTAGGAACAACACTTAAAAAATTAGATAGTATATTGGAATGATCTTTAGATAAAACAGTAATTCACACTTATCAAAATTTAAATTTAAACCCAAATCTTTACTTCCTCTGATTATTTTATGAAAATTATCTAAAACCGATTTTGGGTTTCCAGCAAGTGTACCGTCATCTAGATACCAAAGATTTATTTCTGTATTTAATGATAAAATAAGTGGATGAATTGCTAAACTAAAAGAGCTGTCAAAGAGGATCTCCTTGTTGGACACTCTTTGAGAAAAAATATGTTGATCACCGTAAGAAAGTAAACTAGGATTATCATAACATTGGGCTATAAATGGTAAAAATTCTGGGAGATATTCGCTTACTCGTGATAAAATTGTTTTTCTATTCACCATATTAAAAGCGTTTTGATAATCTATTTTTAAAATAACTTAATCTGATTCATGAGGATAAAGAAGAAAACGACGTATTGCTGTATTGCTGCTTCTGCTCCGCATTTTGTTCCAAAGCCAAGTTGATATGGGCGAAAAAGGTTTCCTAGCTTTTCATAAATACGAGAGCAAATTACCTTAGAAGCTAAACGTCGGAAACATATTCCTACTGCTATTACCTCCATCTTTTTATTAAAAGCACATAGGTTTGCTCCATAAAAAAATTTACAAATATCTTTTGGAACTGAACCTTGAAATAAATGAGTTATAAAAGACTTAATTGACGACAGTAATTTAAAGAATGGTTACCATGCTCGTCACTTACCAAGTCCTTAAGATATCTTGGTCTTAATGAATCTATACCACCGAAGACCCAGGACGAAATGAACAAATAGCACTTTTAATTTCATTTTCAGATAAATTAAAATTAAAATCAATATTTTAAAGGAATAATCGACATCATTATCTTGTTCGGATACTGGATGTTTCTTTTTCAGTTTTTTAAAGGTCTCTTCATTTCAGTATCATCTGAAGTGAGAATTCGGATTGCATTTCTGATATCTCCATCTGCAATTTTGGCTTTGATTTTCTTTGAAATGTACTTATTCTCATCAAACTTGTTGGAATCTTTCTTCTTTGATGGTTTTTTAAATGTTACTGATATTTTTATATATAATTCAAGAAGATCATTTGTTTGTAAAAACTTATTTTTCAAAGGATTTTAAATTGTTTTTATCAATGTTGTTAAAAGAAGATTTTCTATTATGTTTTGAGTTGACAGGTATTGCTAAAACAGCGTATGGGAAAAGAAATAATGAAATCCAAGAATGAAATCATTTTTTGATACACATTTTTCGAAGAAATGAAAGTTCATCAGAAATTGATGGTCTGGCTCCTTTTGGAATGATTTTTACAATGGGAGTTGATGATTTTAATTCAGCGAAAGCTTTGATTAAAAATTCACCATTTAAACTTGGATTTTGATTAATTAAATTTTCAGGGGTTTTATTTGCAATTTGATTGGTGGATACTTCATTGAATTTTTCGAACGTTACATTTATTACATCAGACATGTTATTTTTAGATTTTGAGTTCTCCAAATTCTTCTTTACGTTGGTATGATGTTTTCAAGTGTGCTGATATTAAATCTTATAGGTACTAATTTTAACGATAACCATGGAGGCCATTTTACCATACTTATCCGGCTACGCCCTTTCAGGACACACTGTATCTTAAAAAAAACAACTTTTGAAATTAGATATCTGAGTTAGTTTAGGTTTAAGTAAAATGAAAAGACTAATTATTTTGAGGGAATTTTTATTTTAGCCTAAAACTTTAACTGCAATATTTTTTATTTAGGGTATAACAGAAGTCTTACTGCAAGGAGTGCAATTTCCAGGATCTTGTTTAAGAAAAATATCAGCTTGCCTTCGATAGGAAAAAAGAAAACAAATTAAACAACTTAGGAATAGAACTGATACACAAAACAAATTCAAATTATTACATAGTTACGACCTAAAAATGTTATTTTAAAAATATTCTGATATTTAATAAAAAGTTTATTTAATATATAAAGATTTTTTTTATTGTCCGAATATCCAACCCGAAAGCTTATGATTATACGAGGAACATTACATACAGAGCTGTCAGTAATTAAATTAAAATAATTGAAAAATCGTATTTAATTACTTCTCAGTAATTGGATTACTTTAATTCCATTACTTTTCGAAAAAGGTAATTGTATTTGGATTATCAATTACTAGGATAATGTAATCGTAATTGGTAATTGATTTTCACGAATCCCAAGTAATTCGATTACTTATAAAGTAATTTAATTATTTAGAAATTAATTCAATTACCTAATAAATAATTGAATTACTACGAAAAATGTAATTACCTTTCTTTATGGAATAACTGCCGGAATTTTGGCCAGCCGGAAAGAGCATCTTGAAACACCGTGGACCGTTTTGAATCCGGCGAACGCCGCCTCCGCACCGATTTAGTATTTTCGGTTGATGCTTACCGCCACCGTTTTAGTTTTTATACTTTTTTTTGTGAAAAAATCTGGTGATGTTTGGGGTAGGATAAAAAGAAATTTTTAGTTAGTCATTTAATGTTGAACTTGCCAAGAAGGCGTGTATGATGCATATTAATATCAATATTTTATTTGTTTAGTGTATCGTGTATAATATAGGAGGTAATTTAAATAGAGTAATTGCTAAAATATTTAATTACTTTTAGTTTTAATTGGTAATTGAATTACTTTTAACAAACATGCTAGTAATTGGTAATCGTAATTTACTACTACTCAGAAGAGTAATTGGTAATTGTAATTGAATTACTTTTTAAAAATAATTGCGACAGCTCAGCCATTCCACGGTACATGTCAACTTTTTCCATATTTTGGAAACAATAAATAAATTAATATAAATTAGGTTTTTTTTAAGGGTATACCATAAGGTTCGAATAAACAAAAAAATATATAAATTCCATCTTCGTCTTAAATATTTACGCCACCTCAAATGTTACTCCCTTTATTTTACAAAGGAACTGTTTTCTTTCGAATCGGGTAGGCCGTGGCGCCTAAACAAATGAACATTACTATAAACAACTGATTTAGCTTGTTAATGTAAAGGCACGTAAAGTGTTAAAAAGTGATTTTTTAATAATTTACGAAAATTAGGTAAGTAGTTTTAGTTATTTTACTGCCCAACTGTTTCATTTTAATATATTGTCCCATCCGTAAACAAATTTTGGAGTTTTTTTATAACATTTTTTTTCCTTGGAAATAGCTCCACCAACTTTTAGTTGCTGTTGCGTTGACCAACTAACTAGGGAATTTTCGTCATAAAAAAATTTTCATATTATTTTTTCATAATGAATAGTGCGAATTAATTTTGTCCCGTCCGCAATACGAAAACTTAAAAATGCACAGTTTTACAGTATTTTAGGAAAAGGAAAATACCCTCTACTATTTTTTACCTACAATACATTTTTTAAAATTTATGTGAACCCAAAAAGTATATTTTGTTTGCCTTTTAATGATTCACAATATAGCCGGATGACCATTTTTTAATCTTCTCTATAGATTAGATCCGTCTCTTTTTATATATAATTTAATTTTTTATAATTAATTTATATATATATTTGTGATTTTAACATCCTACCTAAATGCAACAATTTTTAGAGTACCTCCTTTCCTATATTTGGAAAATTTCATTTCATTGTAAAAAAATAGAAAATTTAAAAAATGTAATTCTTTTTTTCCTAATTCTTCTAGGTAATCTTACCTTTATCTATTTTTGCATAGAGGTCATAGTAAAATACAACTTCTCGATTTGGGACCCAAACATTTTGTTACAGATAGAAATGGCCAGAATCACATGTAAAGTAAAGTTAGGAACGGTGTTCGGAGATATAGAGCTAAAGTTAAAGGCGACTTAAAAGGCAATATTTAAGAAAAGATGCTGAGAGAAAAGAAAAAGAGAAGGGGGCAGAGGGTCCCTTCTCAATGAAAAGGGGTAAAACTTCTCAGAGAACAAAGACAAAAAGGGTTCTTTAGAAAAAAGATTTATAGACAAAAAAAAACCCGGACTTGAAAAAAAAACCCGAAATTTGGGGGCCGTACAAAACCTCAAACTCGGAAAAGCCCGGGTTTCTAAAGAAAAAACCCTTCCTTTTTAAAAAAGAATACAAAGAAACTGTGCTGAGGAGTTGCTAAAAAAAATTAAAGAAACACTTCCTACAAGACAACAACAAAAATCGAGGACTTGGTATACCCCGAAAACGCGAAAAAAAATCGTGGGAAAAATTTCTTTTTAAATTTTTTTGGAAAAACCCTAAATGGCTTGATTGAGAAAGATCCACAATAATCAAGTGGAAACAATGGAAGGATTAGTAGGGTGTCCTCAGCTGCTAGTTACAGAAGGTTCATTGGCAGCAGCCATCAGTTTGTTAGAACAACAGTTAAAAACTTACAAAGCTCAAGCTTTGTAAAGTCTAACCAGGAGCAATATTATAAAATGTTGTAAAGAAAGCCTTAGGGACACGGAAGTACTCATCCAGATCAAATTTTCCCGAAACTTTTTCTTTGGGTTTCCCAGGATGAAATCCAGTCTCCCCCTGGTCCGCATCAACAAGTAATTCCTTGTGTTGCAGGTTCAAGAAGTGTACGTTCTTTCGTGATCATCAGTGATGAACTCTCACGATAAATATGCTGTTTTTGTGTTCCTAAAAAAAATTTTTAAATGCGTCTTTTAAACATCAGAAAACATTGAGACTGCAATCATATTTTCGGATGGGTGCGCAGCTCAATTTAAAAATAAATATACTTTATATATTATATCGAATATTTGCTTCTCCGACAGTGTATTTCAATCTCAAAATTGAGTGGAACTTTTTTGCAACGTCGCACGGAAAGGGTGCCGTTGATGCAATCGGTGGTTTGACTAGAAGATTAGTTTGGAATGAAGTGCGTTCTAAGAAAACAGTAATTAACAATGCGCAAGAATTTTTTGTATGTGCAAAATCTAAAAATACTAAAATTGATAAGACAGTAACTAAAACTTTTAAAAACTTTTTGGATAATCGCTGGAACAACATACGCCCGATCCCTAGGCAAAGGAGACTTGTTCAAAAAAACGTAAAATAAATGAAAGTGCATTTATTTTATTAAAAAAAAGAAAATTGTGTAGCATCAATTTTTTTTAATTTAAATAATAAAAGGGTTTACCTATGCTTGATGCTGAAGTAATTTCACGTATACTTAAAATTAATTAACACACCATACCACCTTTTTTTGTCTTTTTGAATACTATACATATACCAGTCAAAAAACCTAATGTCATTTATGACAAAACGTCATCAAACCTATTAGAATTTCCCAAGTTTTTAGAGAAAATATTTCTTAAAATTTAGTTTAATTGTTTGTTTTAATTTCATCTTGACAAGATGGTCGACTTGCCACCGAAACGTAGATTAATATTTTTGATTTTTTAGGTTTCTTGGGGGTTTTCTCCTTTTTTGTTGCAGGCGATCTGCAAGTTCATAAGGGTTAATAGGGCTGAACAGTGTCAGCCCGTTTTACCCCGGGACCTGGACCGAAGAGGTCCCATTTTCAAAAAAGTAGAAAGGCGAGTATCCCAAAGAAATCGAATTTAAAAAATTATAGTTTACAAAAATTTATAGTATACAATTTTTGAAGTGAAACTTTTTTATCGACGTATGGGAGAAATTCAGGAGGCATCTTTAAAAAATTCCGAGCAAATTCAAAAGGCTTTTCAAGTCACTGGAAAAATTCCCATTTTCCCAAAAAAAGTCACTTTTTCCCCACGCATTGAGTGAGCAAAGTTTCCCTTTTTCCCCACGGCGTGCGGATAAATAACTTTCGCACGCCGTGCGGAAAAAATAAAACTATAAAAACTTACAGGTAAACAAATTTATAGTATTTTAGTAATTGTAGGCTATTTCATGCAATATACGAAGCCATTGCAAGTTTAAAATTTATTCTCTTTTTTTTTGTTACTTCGTAATTTTTAATATTTCAACTAACCAAAAAAAACATTTTTTTAATTACCCTGTATAATAATAAATGATTATGACAATCAGCAATAATATGTAATCTTTTGATTTTAACACATGTCATTTTTTTCTTCAGAACCCCAAACAATTGCACAAATGAATTTCAATACAAACAAACATTTTTAATGAAAAGGCGTCATAGTATCTTTTTTAATTAAATAAAATCCGACAAAAAAAATTATTTAAAATGAGTAGTTCCCATGAGGGGCTACCAGATTCTATCTGGATGCAGCAAATACCGTAAGTTTGAATTTATTACCAGCAAAATCTCGTGAAAAATAAGAATCCCCAAAATAGTCATTTCGAAAAAATGGTGTAGCAAGGGACAAAATATTAAAGAAGAATGTTCTTGCTATTTTTTCGGATTTGCAAAAAACATATAAACCTAATACTTATGGAGTAAGTACTTATGTTAAAATGTGTCCTCAAAAAATGAAAAGGAACCTTGATTGAAGTTCATATTTCAAGTAACATCACTACTTAAACACCAAAACGTGGGATACCGGCCAAAAAATCAAAACTTTCAGCAAAGAAGTTTCAAAATTCATAGAAGAAGCACCTGATATTTTTTACCTTCTAATAAAAGTTGCTAAATTTTGGATTAGCCGGTGCTTGTAGGAAGATGAACTTACAAAAATAATGATTATGACATTTTTGGTTGAAAAGGGATGGTGATTAGAGTAAAATCCCTCCAATCTGTAATGGTGATGGACACCCCGGTAGTTTTGGTTGCGAACCACATACCCCACACAGACTTTTTTTGTCCAGTATAAACAAAAAGGGGCATGCATACGCAATGTGTGGGAATAAATTCAATAGGTAAAATGCCTTCAGAAATTGCTGATACCTAAAATTAAAAAATCAAAAAAACACTGGACAAGTTTTTGTCGATCCTCTGCGACTATGTTAGCGGATTCTGGAAAAGGAATTACCAATGTCAAGCGACTTGGGGGGTGAAATCAACGGCTGTGAGAGCTACATTGATGAATCCACAAATCAGAAAAAGGATATGTCGAATAAAATATTGACCATGAACAACTCCCTCCTGAGCTAAATCAACCTTCATCAAGCCGTACAATAAGCGCTTCCATAAGCCACCCGCTAAATGAAATTACAGGTTCTGCAATTAATTTACAATAATATGCTAATAACTGTTCTTTTGTTGTAAATGTTATCAACAAATAATTCCCATTTATAAATATGTTGTAGTAGTTCTTTCAGATTAAACATAATTTAAAAAATAATCATTGTTTTAATATTGGTATTATCTGACGCTCGTAGGAAAAATTTTTGTTCCTAACGCTTGCGCAAAGTGACTTTTCCGCACTTGACTTTCCGCTTCGCGTCGTTCGGGCAACGGCAGTCGCGTGCGGCAAAGTATCACTTTGCGCACTTGTTAGGAAAATAACTAAACCGGAATTAGTCAAATCTATCATACTGCTGTGTCTCCAGACCTGTGAAATTTGCAGCTGTTAATTTATAAAACTTAAGACACTAGAACTTTGTTGATAAAATTGCAACTTGTATAATAATTCTAAACATAATCTTAACATAACCTACTGGTGATTGTATTGACAATAACAAGTCACTGTCAATAAATGATAGTTACTTATCTTACAAAACCTCATTTTGATTAAATACATAAAAAATTAGACTTTCCTAAATGGCAAACGTACTCGGAGGTATCCTTTGGTTCTTCGTTTTAATTTTATTTTCGTTTCCTATAGCCTTTTTCTGTTCGTTTTGGTTTATTCTTTTTTACTGTTTTTCGCAGATGTGTTCTGGGTGTCAGGTAAATATATTTTTCATTTTAAACATTTAAGTAATATAGATCGCGGTTTCCCAACATTAAAGTTAGGATATGTGGATGCTTAAAGTTAATAACAAAAAATTCAAAGTAAGATTATAAAAAGATAAGGTTTTCGTGGATAAAATCGTCATATAGAATTTACACAAAATATTGATGATTTTCGTTATGCGAACTGGTAATATACTATACCGGGTGGTGCATCGCCAGACTGGCCATAGGAAATCCAGTGTAAATTTTGATACAATGAAATATTGGCTCCCCTATTGAATTTACAACAAAATTGAATTAGACTATTTTGAAGACGTTAATAAAATTAGCTCACATTATAAATTTATTTTTTTTTCTGATAAGGCAATTAAAAGTTATTTAAGAAAAACTATTTGTAAAATCGGTGCATACCTGCTACAGACCTTAATGAATCCGCCAGTAATAAATAAAATGTCTTGTCAACTTTTTAATTGACGTGTTACTTTGTATTAGTTATTTCAAAATGTTTTACAGTACAAGTTAAAAAAAGTAGTATTTTGTTTCTTTGAAATATTTCAGCCCTTAAAAATCAACCCCCATTATGATTTAAAAAAGAAAATTATTTACCCTAAAATAGTAATATATTATCACATTGTTTTGCATCAAAATTTGAAATTAAGCTTAACTTATCCATCTCTTTAAAATCTTCATTATGCTGAAGGTCGCTTTTTATTTTTTAGTGGTGAAAACTACCCCTTATTGCAAAAACCCTTAAAACTTTTATATTAAAAGTTGAGTCCCATAAAATTAGGCTCATATAAATTGAAAAATAAGTATTTGATTTTTTGAAACATTACTTAATATATTTCAACCCTTGAAAATCAACCCTTATTATGATTTAATGAAAAATATTGTTTACCCTAGAAAAATTAGCATATTGTCGCAGAGTTGTAATTAAAAAATGTGACTGCTCAAAAGTATAACTTATTGAATTTTGTAATTTTTTAACCCTCAAAAATCCACCCCTTACAATATTCAATGCAAAAAATAGTATAAAACCGTGGATTTTAAAAAAAAATGTATCGAATCGCTTTTAGCGTGCTTCAAAAAATTTGTTTTTTAATAATAACTTCTTGAGTTTTTGTGGTAAAAAGTTTTTTAAGAAACCATTTTGTTGGTTTTTTCAAGGGCTATAAGGTCCTATATATTAGAACTGTTTAAAAACCCTTACTTTTTTAAAGGAGTGAGTTTACGCCTTTATGAAACAAGGTATGCTCGTCTATACACACACATTTCAAACGTTTATATCTGACTTAATTTCCTTCATGCAGTAAATTAAAATAAAAGCAAAATATTTGTAATTTAAAAAGCTACAATTTGATCCCTAGTAATTTTTACGTATCTCCCTTAGTTTTCGAGTTATTTTCAAAAAAAAGTCATTTTGTTTTAAATTCTGAAATTTGATTTTCACTTATTGCAGCTTCATTTTTTAAAAGATTAAGCAATTTATATTAGTTAAAATTTTAAAATGTATTTATAATACATAAATAAAGTAAAATGAAAAAGGGCTACGACTTTAATAAGGGTGGTAATTGGGGGTTGTTTTCGAACATTTTTGCACTCAAAAAATTTTGGTCTAAACTTATTTTAATTATAACTAACTTTTATGATACATATCTTTTTTTTAATAGGCTTTAACAAATGCTTCAAAAAAGTTATTAGTTTTCATCGAAAAATACGTTGCCCTTTACCCCTGATATTTTAAGAAAAATATTGATTGAACCCTTAGAAAATAGTGGTCATTAATATTTTAGAGACTTAAAAAAAAAAGAATATAAATACCTATAAAATAGATGTACAGTATGTCCACGGAAAAGGTATTGAAGAGAAAAAACTTTTTTATTTTTGATTTTATCGAAAAAAGGTACTCTTGATAAAAAATTTTGCTACTTCTAAGAGTGAGATTGGGATAAAAACATTTAACATATTTTATACGCGGTGTTGAAAAAACTTAAAATAGTACAAGAGTAAAGTGCATTTATTTGAGAAGATATGGAAATACGTTACTAAGAAAGTTGTTCAAAAATTAAAAAGGTAGTCTCTAATACCAATTTTCGAAAAAATTGGCCTACTTTTATTTATTTGTGATTAAATTTATTTTAATATCAATTTAAAGTTTAATATTAATTTATTATTTAAGTTTTTGCTGTTAAGTAAGCATTTAAAGCTGACGATACTATCGTGTGAATTATAAAGCGAAGTGTCAATAAAGCTTGTACTATCGAACGCCTACTAGTACAAAAATTGGAATTAGTTAATTGATAATAAAATTTAAAATCACAAATAAATAAAAGTAGACCATTTTTCGAAAATTGATAATTCTACTCTAGACTACCTTTTTACATTTGAAAGCAATTTTTTCTAGTAACTTATTTCCTTATCTTTGCAAATACATGCACTTTACTCTTGTACCATTTTAAGTTTTTCCAATTTTCTGAACACCGCGTATAAAATATGTTAAATGTTTCTATCTCAATCCTACTCCTAAGAAACAAAAAACTATCACAAGTAACTTTTTCGATAAAATTAAAATGAAGTTTTTCATTCAACATCTTTTCCGTAGTTACGAAAAGTGTTGCGATAGTAAATAAACTTCTTTATTTTTAATTTTAACAACAAAAGCTACTCTTGAAAAAAATTTTGCTACTTCTTAGAGTAAGATTGGGATAAAAACAATTTCATTTATACACTTTGGTATTAGAAAATTGAAAAAACTTTAAACGCTTCAAGTCAAGTGCATTTATTTGTGAAGATATGGAAATCAGTTACTAGGAAAAGTTGTTCAAAGTAAAAAAATAGTTCCTAATATCATTTTTTCAAAAAATCATTTACTTTTATTAATTTGTGATAAAAATTATTTTAATATTAATTATCTAATTCCAAATTAAAAACTTATTATTGTACTAGTAGGCATTGACATTGTGACTTTATTGACACTTCTTTTATAATTCATTAGCCACCAGTAACGTCAGCTTTACAGCAAAAAATTTCTTAAAATTAATATTAAAAATTTAAATTGATTTAAAATAAATTTAATCACAAATAAACAAAAAGGTATAGGCCGATTTTCTCGAAAATTGGTATTAAGACTACCTTTTAATTTTGAATAACCTTTTCCTAGTAACTTATTTCCATATCTTCTCAAAAAAATGCACTTTACTCTTGTACCATTTTTAAGTTTTTCAATTTCTGAACACCGCGTATAAAAAATGTTAAATGTTTCTATCCCAATCTTAAGGCTGGTTTCCACATGCAATGATTGTGGCGCCACAAGCATGCCGGTTCCTGGCGCCATTAGTAGTGGCGCCAGTGGTGGTTTCCACGCACCCATTGTTTGCTGGCGGAAGTTTCAATAAAAATGGCGCCTTCTATAGTTTGTGCAAGTATTAATGTTACAGTGAGAATTGTAGCATTCCAAATGTTAAAAAAAATATTAAAAGAAAAAAACGCAGAGAAGAAACGAAAAGCACAGATTGGTGGGTCCGTCCATGGATATGTCGCAGAAATGATGGGGGCAAGTTATAGTTTACTAAGGAATTAGCCACCGGAGACCAGAAGCATATGCGAACCATTAAAATAAATGAAAACCAATTCGAGTTTTCTGGCACGTGTCGCCAATAAAATTCAAAAGTCAGATACTCACATAAAGAGATGCAATACCAGCTCGTGTAAAATTGCAAGTGGCATTAAGATTTCTGGCTTCAGGGGATTCATTTTGCATCTTTACAGTATATATATATATATATATATATATATATATATATATATATATATATATATATATATATATATATATATATATATATATATATATATATATATATATATATATATATATATATACTATATATATATATATATATATATATACATGTATAGAATGCCCAAAGCAGTATTTCAAAATTTATCAGTGAAGTTCTAGACGCTATTTATGAAGCTTTGAAGAATACATAAAGGTAAGATAATTTTTATTTTTGTAAAATATTACGATTACAATAAGTAAATTTATCATCTTCAAGTGATGCTCCTTAGAGCTTCTTGTAGAATATCTGCACTTTCACTTTCAGAATAAAGCTCGGTATATTCTTGTTCTTCTAAAGATGATCAGAGTGTCCTGGTTCATTTGTAGAGAAGTAGTAAGGCTTGACCATGATGGATACACGTTCTTGATTGTGTATGCCTGTTCTTCCACCATATGGAGAAAGTAGAAGCTGACATTGAAGAGGTGAAATGAATGGAGAATGTTGCTGTGGTATTGTTTGAATGTATAATTTTTTTCTGGCCCAATCTTCCCTGTACCAAATAGGTTATTTCGGACTGACTATCTAAAGGCATCCATTTATTGGAAGTTGTCTTAACTGAACTGCAACGGTTCTTCCAAATACTCAAATTAATGTTGCTTCTAATTTATCTGCTTTTTGTACTATGTCTTGTAGTGTATTTACTGCTGCAGCAACATGTTGTACCTCACTAAATGCTTTTCTTTTAAAAGAACATTCATCCTTCTTAATATTGGTTCGCTTCTTAGTTGATCTTTTTGGAATGTATGATTGGCGCATCTGCGGATGTTGGGATATTCGGCTCGGAAGAAGCACTACCAACTGTATTCTCTTCTGATGCTAGATCACTTGGGAATAGGGTGATTCTCCTCACTGCTTTGCTCTCCTTCTTCTTCTTCCTGAAACGAAATATGTATTGTTATGAGTTTTAAAATGTGTTGAAATATCTCATCACGTAAAGAAGTAGTGTTTCTGTCAGTATGTCACACAAGTTTTTTTATTTCAGGTTCCTGCAACGGAAAATGGAATGGAAAAGAAATTGAACGTGGTTTCACTTACAACGTTGGAATTTCCTGGATGTGTTGGCGCGATTGACGGAAAAGCATGTTATGATTAAGTGCCCTAAGAAAAGTGGCTCTATGTTTTACCACTATAAGGGAACTTTTAGCTCAATCCTGCTAGCTTTAGTTGACCATAATTATTGTTTCACTTATGTAGACGTGGGTGCTTCTGGAAGAGAATCAGACGGAGGAGTGTTCGGTCGTGCTAATTTGAAAATGGCGATTGAACAGAATACTGTTAATATGCCAAATAATTCTGTCATTGTAGGCGATGACGCCTTTCCATTAAAAACGTATTTGTTAAAGCCCCCTATTCTCGGTGTGGTGCTTTGCATAACTGGTTGCGCAAAACTAGTATTACCTATTTTCCTTCTACATTAATAGATATTGAAGTCCCTGAACTGGCGAGATAATACCAGGTACATGGCGTCAACGACAAGCAGAGGACTACGCAACTTAAGAAATGTTGGAATCATACAAGAGATGCAGCTCAGATTAGAGACAGATATTGCTGATTATTTTGTCGAAGCAGAATTGGAATTCCATGGCAAAATGACAGAATTTAAGTTGTAATATATGATAAACACTTACCAAAGTATTCTTTGTTTTCCTTGTTTCCACAATTCCTTTTAAAAACCGGTCTGCTACATCATACCACCCTACTGTTGGTTTATATATAGCGTTTGTCGAAGTTCCACTTTTATAGGAAGCCAATACCTTGTGATGTTCCAAGGTATATGCATTTCGAATGCTACGTATTTTTTGCTTTTGGCAGCATTCACATCGAAATCTTTCACAGTATCATACATAACCTCTACAATTTTCCTTAGCGCTGTATCCGTTGATTTCTATCTTTATATGATGGTATTTTGTAGTTCCATAGGCACGGAAATTCTTCGTACACCTCTAAAAACTTTTTTTTTTTTTTTTTTTTTTTATTTCATCTGTTGACCATTTTTTGATGTATTTGACTTATTAACTTTAGCCATGTTCAGCAGAGATAAACAATGCAGACACAAACAACACTTTAAAGGCAGGAACTGGCGCCAGAAGTACAACTGCTTTGTACTTTGCTGGCGCAAGTTATTGGCGCGACTTTACTAGCGCCAGTTAATTTTCAAGAAATGTTTCCATGTGCAAATAAACTGGCGCCAGTGGACTGGCGCCATTAATCCATGCATGTGGAAACTAGCCTTTACTCTAAGAAGTAGCAAAATTTTTTATCAAGAGGTAGCTTTTTCGATAAAATCAAAAATAAAAAAGTTTTCTCTTCAAAACCTTTTCCGTGGACATACTGTATGTATATTAAAAAATATATAAAATAAACCTTTATTGGTTTACCCTAATCCAATAATAATGAGAAACAAAAAATAGCATTAAAAAAAATTATTGTGCAGTACCATGGGGTGGTTTTTTCGAACATTTTCTGCTAAATTATGTCGCCTGTCCTGTGTGATGACAGTAAAATACATAAAAAAAACAGAAAGAAATAAGAACATGTCCTTGTATAAATAAATTTACTATATAAATCTACTTACCAACTTAAGCTACGTTTACATTTGACAAGTTTACTGGCGAAAGTACTTGCCACCACTAAACTTGCTTGTTGTTTGCATTTACATATTTTCAAAGTTTATTTGCTAAGTAGTTAAAAGAAAATGGCTCCTTCAGCCGTAATGCGTGCTGCTGGTGGTGTTGTAAGTGAAATTGCGAATAATTTAATAGTTATGTTTCAAAGTAGGAAAAACAGAAAAAAAACGAGTTTGGATTAGAGATTGGATAAGACACAGAAATAGTCTGGGTGGGTCAGAACGACTTTTAAAGGAGGTATCAAGTGAAGATCCCGATTCTTATAGGAATTTTATGAGGATATCTTATCAAAAGTTTGAAGAATTGTTAAACCTAATTAAACCTAAACTTACAAGTCAATTCCTTTAAAAAAAAATTTCAAATGCGTTTTTCTCGTGTTGACCTATTCATGTGTTCTTTTCTATTAATTTTATATTCCACAAAATTTCATATTTTTCGTATATGTTTAAAATGATTATTTAATTTTCTTTCCACTTACTCACTATAAATAGAAATTTCACTTGTTCGGATCCGTCTACGGAAAGTACAAATAAAAATTCGGCGTAGCGGCAAGTAAACTAGCCAGAATCCTTCAACTTTTGGCAAGCGCTTACCGGCTGGAAGTCTCAAAGTGTACTTTCCTGTGGTTTTACACATGACATGTTTAGTGGTGGCAAGTACTTTCCGCCAGTAAACTTGTCGAAGTGTAAACGACGCTTTACGAAATAAAGAGTATTATTTTTGTGCATTTTTTTACCCAACTAGTTGAGGTTAACTTTTCAAAGTTTTTAATCCAACCTTAATATTATTTTCCCTCAACAAGTCTGTTGTCGATAAGTATTTTCACTCACATTAGTATAAACAAACTTTCTTGGTAGTTTTATGGCATCTATCCAAAAGAAATATTAATTTAACATGCGTTATTTGCCTTTGAATTTCTGAAATTTTGTGTTTGATGAATAACAGCTAACCTTTAACAGACCACAACTTGGTTTGTATTGGTCCCACAGCAATTACAAAAAAACAATTTTATTTGTTTTTTTAAAAGCTCCAATTTTATTCTTTACAGTTTTTTGATAAAATGCATACTTATCGAGTTATTTGCTAAAAACCGATTAAAAACGTTAATTTTATCGACGAAAAACTCCGACTTTCGAACGCGAATAACTCGAGAAGTATGCATTTAAAAAAAAAATGCATGGAACATTTTTTGCTTAGAAATCATTTTTCTATCGATTTCTGTGGTCGAATTATATTTAAAAAATTCCACCCCCGAGATGGTTTGGCACCCACCCCCAAAATAAAGGCGCCTTTCGGCCTGATATAGAGTTTGATCCTTGGACTATTCTTTACCTACTGTCAAAATTTCAAGTCATTATATGCTTTTTGAAAAAAATTCTAGGCAAAATGGTTCGTTTCCTAGACTAGTCCGTGCTTGTCTTTTTCATGTGCTGTTTCCAAACATTAAGCCTTAAAAATGAAAAACCCTTATCCTTTACGTTGAAGGAAACCGCGGTCTAAAATCTAGTATTTTGCAAAAAATTCAAATGCACTTAAAACAAATGAACCTATTTTAAGTAATGTAAATATTTTTAGAGTTGCTCCGATGTTTTATTAAAAGGAATGCAGCTACCTGGTTTCTGCGTTAACAAAATCAAAAACTGTGAATGTTAGATATAAAAATATATTATATAAATCCTGTATATTAACATAATTAAAAGTTTTTACAATTAACCGAGTGGTTTTATTTGACTAGGTATAAATTTGTAAACAGAATCGCTGCGTTATTACATAAAAGAAATATTTGTAAATAAGATATACGCAGATCAAGAAAAAATATCCAGACCAGGTAAACTATTCAAAAATTGATCTATCGACCACCGACAACACATTGCAGCTATTACGATATAAGAGCAAAAGGGTTAGAAAAGTGAGATTACCACACAAGGTACAGTGGTCCAACTAAAGTCAAGCACAGCTACCTTCAATACCAACTTCAGTACCAACTAAAATTTGTATCTGATATTTTAACGAAAATACTTTTATCTGTTAGATAAATATATAAAAAAATATAAATACGTGATGAATATTGCTTTGTTTGTCCTATCACTAGTGTGCTGTTGCCAGATATCTTAATAAAGCCAGCCATACACATTTCAAGGAAAAACTACGGAGGCGAAATTATTAATATCAGTTTTGTATTCATTGGTTTTTAACAGCAAAACATTTCATACTTTTTAAAAGAGCTACATTACATATTCTTAAAAAAAAATGTTATTTTTCTTCACTGAAAACTTTCTGTTCTTAGAATCTGAGGCCTCTTAACAATCACTTACAGGGGAACTTTCTCCACACACAATTATTGTTATGTGGTTTCTTAAATTTTCTGTTGTCTCAAAGATTTTCCAAAGAAAATTGCTTTTCTCTGCTAAATGGAACTGATATTGAAGGTTTATTACTCAGGGTTTCACTTAAGCCTTTTCCAGCCTTTTTTAAAGTAAGTTTTGGTTTCTTTATTAGGTATTTTTAGGAATTCCAAATTTTGTTGCTTATGAACTTACACAAAACAGAACAGTTACTAGTTGATTATACAAAATTGATATTGTACAGAATCTAATAAAAACTTATAATATGGTATGTTTTATACCTAAGTTATATTATTCCTATTTAAAGTTTATTTAAGATGGCACAATAACATATAAATTTATGATGACTATAAACTAGCAAATACACCCCTAACTTTACTAGGACTGTCTGTAGACTCTATAGCCTGTAATAAAAGTTCAGACTCATTTTCTTTAATCTCAACACTGTTACACTCAAATATTTTACAAAAACTATCAATAAAATGTGGTATTACTTCTTCCACTGTGATATTTTTGTTTAGCTCTTTGGACAAGCTAGTAACTCCTTTTTCCTCTATACCACATGGGACTATATGGTCAAACCATGTTAAATCTATATTACAATTTAAGGCTAGACCATGAGTTGTTATAAAACGACTACCATGGATTCCTATAGCACATACCTAAAAAAAAATATTCTTTTTACTTGGATTTGTTATTTGGATGAGAATCGTGGTATATACTAAGTAAGACTTAGATATACTTAAAAAATGCTTACCTTGTTTTCCCCTATCCAAACTCCAGTATGCGGCGATGTCTCAGCATTCAAGCCAAACTTTTTGCATAAATCTATGACGGTTTTCTCTATATGGCATACATACCATCGAATACTTGGTTTAAAATCTTTTAGATTTAAAATGGGGTATACTACAAGCTGTCCAGGACCATGAAATGTTATTAGACCACCTCTATTCGTTCTGTAAAATTCTGCCCCTAAAATTATTTTTTGTAAGCCTATTTTTTATCTACTTAACAGCGAATTAAAATAGAAATCATAAAATAATTTAAACCTTTCTTTTTTAATTCAATTTCTTGATCCAATCCGTATTGTTTCGTTCGGATTCCAATAGTATAAACAGGAGGGTGTTCTAAGCACAATAACGTGTTTGGCACTGCATATTCCGGGTTGCCATGAATTGTGGATAAATACTGTTGAAGTTTTAGTCCTTTTGCATAATCTATTTTACCAATTTCCAGTTTTTTACTAGTTTATCTAGTTTTTTTGCCATGTCCCAAAATACCTATAAAAGTTAGGTTAGGTTTGCAAAATTCTTTCGTAAAAGGGGCGTTAGGTTGGTTGCATAAATACAATTTCCATAAATAATTAGATTTTTTGTTTGAAAGCTAGTATTATTTAATAAGATTTGCAAACTTGCTCATTACTATATATTTTTATAGATTAAATAAAGAAAATGTAACCCATATCTAAACGAATATTCTGGAACGCGATTTAAATATCCCGGGGTTTTTCAAACTTGATTTGATTGGCCAAGACTTTGACCAGAGCGCCGCATGGTGCCTTTTAACGAAATCATTGCGCAATTTCTGTCACTTTAGCCGGAAACCATCTTGTGAAAAATTGCTGGCACGTGAAAAAAAGTTTTTAAAATCTACTTACATTTCGAAAAGTATATAAGACTAGTGCAAAATGTTGTCCGCAGCTCGCGTGTTAACCAAAGCAGCCACAAAGTGCTCGAGAATATCTCATGAAGTGACTTCCACCAGAAAGTTTAGCCAGTTATTGAGCACGGTAAGTCCTATCAAAAACCTTTTATTTTAAAACTTTTCTCTTATAACAGAGTTTATGCAATAAATTTTAGGCTCTGTAGATTTTATAGTGTAAAAGCAATTATTACGTACGGCACCGATAATTATTTGTTTTATAAATTAAAAAAGAAAAGTTAAAAAAACATTTTAGGTTAGGTTTGGAATTGCGTCATTTAAACGTTGTCCCTTTATTTCAGAATTTGACCCCCGGCGCTTGTCTTAGTCCCAATTATGACCAATATCGTTTTAAGTAAGTAATTTCTTGTATATAATAATCTCTAAATCATTTAATCTCAAACATTTGCTTAGATCTGACGCGATCAGAGGGGCTGTTATCGGTATTGACTTGGGTACCACCAATTCTTGTGTGGCAGTCATGGAAGGTAAACAGGCGAAGGTAATTGAAAACTCTGAAGGATCCAGAACTACTCCTTCAGTAGTGGCATTCACAAAAGAAGGTGAAAGGTTGGTCGGTATGCCTGCAAAGAGACAGGCAGTCACAAATTCTGCAAATACATTTTATGCAACTAAAAGATTGATTGGAAGAAGATTTGAGGATCCTGAAGTTAAAAAAGACATGTAAGAAATGTTTTTAAGGAATGTATTGTATTTTTTTTGACAAATTTTATTTCAGGAACAATGTATCATATAAAATTGTCAAGGCTAGTAACGGAGATGCTTGGGTACAGGGTTCAGATGGCAAAATGTATTCCCCCAGTCAAATTGGTGCTTTTGTACTGATTAAAATGAAGGAAACTGCAGATGCATATCTAAACACAAAGGTAATGTTTTTTTTTAAGTGGTAGATTGTATGTTTTATTTAACACACATGTTTTTAGGTTAAAAATGCAGTAATCACAGTGCCGGCTTACTTTAATGACTCTCAAAGACAGGCTACAAAAGATGCAGGACAGATTTCTGGTTTAAATGTTTTGAGAGTTATTAATGAACCTACTGCGGCTGCACTTGCATATGGAATGGATAAGACTGAAGATAAAATGTAAGTTTAGAGAATATATAGTGACTTCCAACAAGTTTTCACATCTGGATTTTTTTTTTAACTGTAAACATTAAAAAAAAAAATAGAAGTTTTTTAAATTATTTTATAACAATTTTAAACAAAAAAGATTGTTTTTAAAGGAAAAAAAGTGGAGCCACAATTCTAAACAATTGCCAAATATTTTTCTTAGAAAAAGGTTTACACACAGGGTTTAGATGATTAAAATCAATTGATTAAATTAAAAAAAAAAAAAATGAATAATCTAAAAAATTTTAAAAAATTTTTAAAATTTTTAAAAGTTTTGTTTATACAAAATATAAAACCCAGACTCATTTTTATGTGGTTTATTTATTTTTTTATTATAATAATGGCTTTTTTTATCATTTTTTATTAGCTTATTGAAAAAAAACATGAAAAAAAGGCCAAAAAAAATTTTTTTTTTTTTTTTGGCCCCCGGAAACCCTTAAAAATAATTTTTTAAATTTGATTTTGGGGGCCCCCTCCCCCGGCCCAAATTTTTTTTATTGGTGGAATTTCTGCTTTGTTGCCGGGTTTTTGTTATTCGACCCCCCTGTCATCAAATTCGATATCGCAACATCTTCAAAGTTGGGGTTTTTTTGTCAGTTGTCATATTGTCAATGTCAACCTGTAAACCCCGTAACCTCTAATATTTTTTTAATAATTTCTAATTTTAAATAGTGTGTTTTTTTCCAAATATTCAATTTTTTACTAAGTTATTATTATCCTTAAACTTTCCTTGATATAAACCCCTTTTTTCGAGTAAATTTCCGTTATTTTATTCAAAATGAAAAAGGGGGGATTTTTATTATTTGCGAAACCAAAACCGGCCGGTTTGGGGTCTTCAAAAATATTCTTGGTAATTGTCTAAAATGGCCGCAACTCCGATTTTGACCAAATTTGGTATAGGGGTTTTTTTTGGGGGCTGATCACAAATATGAAAAAAAATTTGGCGGAAACGTTTCGTTTTGGGGGGGTATCCATCATCAAACTTGAAAGTCAAACTAACCTCATTTACACTATATTCCCCCTTCTTTTTGTACACAATTCTTGTTTTTTTCGCAAAAAGGGGCCCCCTATTTTAAAAAACACCTTTTAAAAACTTTTTTTTTTTTTTTTTTTACCTTTTTCTTCATTAAATTCCCAAAAGTATCACTTTCAAACGGGGGGGCCATGTTGTATATATTGTATACCTGGTTGCAGCGTTTGAAAATGAATTTTAAATTAAAAAAATTGGTATAAAATAAAAAATAAAAACAATTTTTAAAAAAGGGGTTTCCCCCCTTTTGTGTAAAAAAGGGGAATTTGTACAAAAAAAGGGGGAAATTTGTTAAAAGGGGGTTGTTTTTTTTAAATTTTTGATGCATTTTTGAAAAAAAAACGTTTCCGCCAAAAAGGTTTTTTTATATTCGTGATCAGCCCCCAAAAAAACCCCCTTTCCCAAAGGGTAAAGTGGGAAAATTTTGGGGCCCTTTCTGAACAATTACCATATTCTTTTTTCTTTCAAAAAAAGGGCGGGGGGGGAAAAAGGGGCCGGTGTGCTGCTGTAGGTATTGAGAAAATGGTAAAAAGGCCGCCTAGTATTTTGTGAAAACCATTTTGATGTAAGTTTTTTTGTTTTTTTCCCAAAGGGGAAATATTTAGGTAGTCTGGCTGTTTTTTTGTGAAAAATCTAAAAAGCATTTGCATTTTAGCATTTCGTTAAAATCGATACGATTGTCGATATCGATATTTCCCCAAACAGACTTGGCATCCATGTTAAAATTTATTGGTTAGGGGACTTTTGGGCTATTTAAATTACAATGATAATTAAACCTTAAATAGAAAAGAAAAAGGGTTTTATTTTTCCGTGTTATTTAGCAGGTTTTTTTTGTGTTTCTATTTTTAAATTTTACACACAACATTATCAATATCAATTGAGTGAAAATACCCTATTGAAAACAACAGCTGGTTATTACAAAAAAATAAAACTTAAAAAAAAATAAAACTTAAAAGACCCTTTTTAATAACAAAAATACTTAATTTAAACAGAGCAAAAAAAATATCTTCTTTCTTCTTTAAGTTCAAAACTGTAAAAAAAAAACTTTTTCCATGTTATGTAAACTGTTTGAGAGAAAAATGCACCTTTTTGTTGCATTGCATCCAGTTCTATAGAAATTGGTTTTAGCAAAATCTTCAGCCATCCTGTTAATACAGTTATCTGAAATTTTTTAAAAATCACTGGATCACTTTGATCTTTAGCACTTAATATTAAAAATTTTGACACCCAAACTTGCAAAAACTAGGAAGAAATTTGCATGTTAAAATTTCTCTTTTTGTTCATATCTGTACTATTCCTGCCAAAAATTTTTTTACTTAACAAAATAAAATATAAGCAGTTAAAAATTTTAAAAAAACAATATTTTCAAAAGCTGGTACATTTTAAAAAAAAAAAAAATCATGTTTTTTTTTAATCATCATTTTTGATTTTTTTAAATCATGATTTTTATCAACCCTGTACACACTTTGTACAGTCGGAATAAATTTTTTTTAATTTTCTTGCTTTTAATATGGAAGAACATACAAAAATAAAAAAATCGAATCAGCTGGTCATTAATATTTGCAAACTCATTACAAAGTGAAAAGTTGAGTTTTTTAATTCAATTGAAAAACAAAATTTAAATAATTTTTAATTTTTTGAAATTTTTTTTAAAAACAACTTCAAATACCTTTTGTGATATCATGCCAACTAACCACACTTCTTGATATTTAATTTTTATAATTATTTCTTTAACCAGCGCCCATGAGTCGAATGTCAATATCTTTTTTTGTTCCCCGATAAGTATAATAGTTTCAAAAATAAAAAAAATTCCATATGTTAACTTTTTTTTCAGTCACTGTATATAAACATACAGTTATTATTTTAATTTAATTTTTGTATAAAGTTTTTTCATCCAATTTTTTTTTTTATTCAGAATTGCTGTATATGACTTGGGAGGTGGTACCGATATCTCCATATTGGAAATTCAAAGGGTGTCTTTGAGTTAAACTACCAAAAAGGGGTCATTCCTTGGTGGGAAATTTTACAATGTCCCCGTTTTAAAAGCTTGGACAGATTTAAAAAGGAAAGGTAAACCCTTTAAAAAATTTCTTTTTTTTTTAAAAATTTAAAAGTGGAGATCTTTTACTGATATTTTTTCAGGGTATTGATGTAACAAAGGATCCCCAAGGCCATGCAAGCTTAAGGGGAACTGCTGAAAAAGCAAAGATTGAATTGTCTTCTGGTTTACAAACTGACATAAATTTGCCATATTTGACTATGGATGCTTCAGGTCCCAAACACATGAATATTAAATTAACAGGTAATAATAAAATTAATATGGATTAAGTTATTTAAATTTTTTAGTTTTAAAAAGGCTAAAACTTCATTAATTTTTTTTTTAAATATTTTAGAGCCAAGTTTGAAATTTTTGGGGGAGATTTAATCAAGAGAACTGTTCTCCTTGCCAAAAGGTTTGAAGACGCTGAGGTCACAAGGCAGTTGGGAAGTTTTTTTTGGGGGGAGGTAAGTTATAAATTAAAAAAGTTATTATTGTATTGCATTAACTTATTTTTTTTTTTTTCAGGTATGACAAGAATGCCAAAGTCCATCTACAGTTCAAGAAATCTTTGGAAAACAACCAAGCAGGGCTGTGAATCCCGCAAGCAGTGGCTGTTGGCGCTGCTGTAAGGAGGTTTTTGGCCCCGGGGATGTTACTGATGTGTTGTTGCTTGATGTAACACCTCTGCCTTGGGTATTGAAACTTTGGTGGAGTTTTTCCATAAAATTTGATAATAATGTTAAAAAAATTTTGACCTCCAAAAACAAAAAAGAAATTTTTTTTAAATGGATTTTTTTTTTAGACTCATAAAGAAACACAACCATTCCACCAAAAGTCACAGGTCTTCTCTCTGCTGATGGTCAAACTCAGTAGAAATTAAAGTTTCCCCGGGGAACGTGAAATGGCTTCCAACAACAAATTGTTAGGTAGAAATACAATTTTTTTTGTTTAAATTTATTATTATAATAGTGTTTTCACATATGATATTTTTCATTTAAAACTATAACAGCAACAAATACTATTTTTTTTTTAGGACAATTCTCATTAGTTGGTATTCCCCCTGCCCAAAGGAGTACCCCAAATTGAATTACCTTTGACATTGATGCCAACGGTATTGTACATGTATCAGCTAGGGAAAAGGGGTCCGGAAAAAAGCAAAAAAAAGTACAGTATTTTTTCACAGTAAATAGGCATGATGACTAATTTTGAAAATTTGTTCTATTATGTTCGGAAGTATCTGCTATTAAAATATAAAATATATATATATATATATTTTATATATATATATATATATATATATATATATATATATATATATATATATATATATAAAAAATATGTGATACTTATCTGGGGGTTTCCCCGAACAATCTTCTTGCTGTTTATTTTTTTTTATTGGGTTTTTTTTGTGGTTTTCAGCAAAAAGGGGATTGTTTTGAGTAACCAAAATCAACCCCCAGATTTTAAAATTGTGGAACAAGTATTTACTAATGCAGATAGCTCTAATTTGCCAAGAGTTGAATCGTTGTTACTAAAAATTTTTTTTTGCATTAAACAGACTTTTGTTTAGAAAAATTAAAAATTTTTTAAACCTTCTATTTAGTAACATCATTGAAACTTGATAGTTGAAGGTTATGTTATTAAAATGGTTTTTTTGCACCCCTTATATTTTTTATTATGAGAATAAATTGGCAACAAAAATAAAACATCAACAAAAATTGTAACAATAAGTTTTAAACCTAGATCAGATGATTATCCATCACACTTTTTATAATTTAAAAAAAAATTTTAAAATAAGGGGTTTTTAATTAATAAATTGGAGAATTTGGACCCAGATATTGGATATTACCATAAAAGATTTTTTTTGTTATGTGGAAAAAACCCCAATAACTTGCCGGGTTTTTTTATTGATGTTTTAACATTAAATTGGACACCACTTATACCACTTTAAAATTCCTTGTTTAAATAAAATACAAAATAATGAAATTTTTTTTTTGCACCTGTTTCCATAGACGTGACGTCACGAGCAACGCCTTTACACAGATGAGCATTTTGGCGGAAATTTAAGACTTAAAAAAAAATGCATTGCAAAAAAAAAAAACTAAGGATACCTTTATTTTTTTTAAAAAATATTATATATATATATATATATATATATATATATATATATATATATATATATATATATATATATATATATATATATAATATATATATATATATATATATATATATATATATATATATATATATATATATATATATATATATATATATATATATATATATATATATATATATATATATATATATATATATATTTTGCAAAATAAAAAAGGATTTTCTTTATTTTGCAATGCCTTTTTAAAATTTCCGCCAAATCTTTTTCAATGTCATGGGTGGTCCTCTTTTGGGGCGGGGGCATAACAAAAATTTTAATTTTTTTTTTTTTAAGCAAAAATTTTTTATAAAAATTGTCCCAAAATTACTTAATGTTAAAAAACAATAAAAAAGAAAACATTTTTTTTCCCGCAACCAAAACCTTCTTTTGGTATCAATATCTGGGGTCCAAAAAATTTAAAATTAAAAAAACCCTTTTTGTAAAATTTTATAAATTAAAAATTGTGATGTATAAAAGGAAAAATTTAAAACTTATTGTTAAAATTTTAATTTTTTTTTGGTTCCCTTTATTTTTTAAAAAAAAGAAATATGAAAAATATTTTAAAACATCCTTCACTATCAAACAATGATGTTACAACATAAAAGGTTTAAATTTTGAATTTACTAAAAAAGTCTGTTTAATCTTTTTGTAACTTCTTTGGGTTAACTATCTCAAAAATCTTGTTCCTTTAAAAATCGGAATTTTTTTGGTACTCAAACAACCCCCTTTTTTTCTAAACCACAAAAATCAGTAAAACAGCAGGAAGGTTTTTTCCCCCAAATATAAGTATCCATATTTTTTTAATTTTCAGTTGTAATTCAGTCATCTGGGGTTGAGCAAGGACGAAATCGAAAACATGGTCAAGAATGCTGAACAGTATGCACAACAGATAAAGTCAAAAAGAAAGGGGGAGGCTGTGAACCAAGCTGAAGGAATCTACATGACACAGAACTAAAATGGAAGAATACAAGGTATGTAAACTATCTAACTGCTCTTGATTCAGTTAAATTTTTAAAAACAATTTAAGTTCTTATATCATGATGATTTTTTTTGTATTTGCTCTCTTGAAGTACCATGCGAAAACCACTGCTCTGAATAATTTAACCCGGGATTGTTTTTTATCTATTTAAATATAATAAATAATCTTTCTGTTACTTTTCCCCAAGCACAATTCCCCGAAGAAGAATGCAACAAATTGAGAAAGAAATCCCCAAAAATCAAGGACTTCCTGGCCAAGAAAAATGCCCGACCCAGAGGAAATTGCAAACCCCCCAGAATTACAGAAGAGTTCTTTAAAACTATTCGAAATGGCATATAAAAAGGGGGGAATTTTCTAATATGAAAGATCTTTTTTTTTTTTGTACTTTTCCGTTTTCCCCAATTGAGGGGTTTTTTTTTAATAACATAAAAAATAAGAAAAAAGTTTCATATGTCCTAAATTTTTTTAACCTTTAAACTATAGGCCCGTAAAGTTTCAAAAAAAAAAAATTTTTTTTTTAACATGTGGATAAACATAGACCTATAAAATTTGGGATAGATGCTATAAATATATTACATGATTATTAGCAACCAACAAATAATGGATAAAATCCTTATATATTTTTAAAAAAATTAAAAAAAAAAAAAATCTGCTACTACAAATTTTTTTAGGATTATATATTGATGGAAAATTAAAAGTTATAAGAAACAAAAAAGAATATCTTTAAATTATCTATCATCTTTAATAGAATTTTGTTCAATTTTGGGGGTTATGTACCCTTAAAATTGCAATATTTAATTTCAATTTGTCCAGTAAATAAAGGGACAAAGCTGTAAATAAATCTGTACAGTTTTCCCTTGTGGCGCAATTCTTAGTTCTTGGGGAATACTTTCGAGCGAAAAAAAAGTTTATCAGCATTTATACAAATTGAGATTCCCATATAAAAATGCCCCCTATTCTGTCCGGATTAATTTAAAAGCTGGTCTTAAAGTCTTAAAAAACAAAAGAGAAAGTGAAAAAGCTTTTTTTTTTGTATAAAATAGTAAATGGCATAATAAATTCTAGTGAGTTACTGGGCTTAATATTTTTCCCCGGATACCTCAAAAAACCACTAGGTCATTTAAAAAAAATTTTACAATGGGTATCATAGAACAAATTATGGACATCAATTTTTTTAAAACCGAATAATGAAAAACTACGAAAAAAAACATTCAGGCTTTTGGGTTTTTTTACATGTGGTTTAAAACTTTTTGAACTAGAGTTAGAAATGGGTATTTTAAATTCTGAAATTTTTTTTTATTTTTCTTTCCCCAAATTTTCTATTTTTTTAAAAAACCCCGGACTAGTTTTTTTTATTTTTTTACTATTTGGGTTGTTACTCTGAAAATATGTATTTAAAAAAAAAAATAAAAATTAACAGGTAGGAAAGGGTAAAAAGGCCCCCCGGGGGAAAAATTTAGTTTCCCCCGCTAATATCTGCCAAAATATGGCGAATTGGAGGATTTTTTTGGGGGGAAAAAAAAGAAGATTGCCTTGTAGTCTAAAAAAAATAGTCTATATAATTTTTTCGAAAAATCGATAGCTTTCTAGAAAAAGGGACCCCAAAGCCCCCCTTTTAGCTTTTTTACTACTTCAGGTTCACTTATAAGCGGGCAGACGAATTGTTCCATTACTCAAGCAATAATGTACATTTTTTTATAATTCAAAGTTATCAGAATCCTATAATTTTATAGGTTTTTGGCCCCTTTTGGTTTTTTTTGAATATTAAAAAAGCGGTGAAAGTTTTTTTTTTTTTAAAATTTTGAGAGTATTTTATTAGTTTATTTTTATTTAAAAAAAAATTGTAAAATTTAATTTTTTTTTATAATGAGACCTTAAAGTGTTCAATGATCCCCCCAAAATTTCTTGCATTTTTTTAAAAAAAATT
Organism: Listronotus oregonensis; assembly: GCA_019359885.1. Lineage (NCBI taxonomy): Eukaryota > Metazoa > Arthropoda > Insecta > Coleoptera > Curculionidae > Listronotus > Listronotus oregonensis. The sequence goes on along the minus strand of JAHBCN010006163.1, from coordinate 58,531 downwards.
TTTTGCCCATCTGCATTTTTTTTTTAAAAAAAAAACCACATCTATCCCCTGTGGAATGTTATGGATTTTTTTTCGGGGCCTTTTGCGAAAAATATTGGTGTTGCGAAAAAAAGGGAGGGACCATTTTTTTTGATTTTGAGGGGGGTCTTCATTTTTTTTTTTTTTTTCGTGGTAAACTGTTCCCCCGGGCTAAAGCATTCGCCAAGACCCAAAAAAATTTTAAAAAAAGAAATCTGTACAATTTTATTTACAGCTGTGGGGGTTTTTCAAGTCTTCAGTTACTGGACTATGGGGGTTCAGCAAACTCAAAAATATTAACACTTTTAAATATACTTCAAAATAAAATTGTTAAATTTATTCATAAATTACCATATCTTGAACCAACAATTAATTTTAAGACAGCAATTAAAAAAAAAAATTATAAAAAAATTCCTTGGTTTTTTAAAACCTATTTTAAAAAATTTTTTTATGGGGTTATTTACGTTAGTATAAATTTAAAAAAAAATCAAATTTACTTCTCGAGCATATTGCTAATGGTTTTTTTTTATTTTAGATGGGCTGAGAGGGGGAAACAGCAGTAAAAAAAAACCAAGAACAAGAACAACAATCAGAAGAATCCAAAGAAAAGAAAGAAGACAAAAATAACCTTAACCTTTAACAATCACGAGACTTTTTTTGAATAGTTGTTGCCGTTACGAACCCGAACAAGGTGTATAGATTTTGTTGTTTGGTTGCGTTAAGATTTTTTCTAGTTAAACAGTGCGAAAATGTGATTCTTTCCCCCCTTTTATTTAAAAAAAAATACGACTGAGAAGACAGGGTGGACCAGTGATGGAGCCTTACTCACTTTTGTTTTTTAGTTCCCCAATTTTTTTTTTTTTCCCCAAGGCATTTTTTGTGTACAGGTTATATTTCTTGTCAGTGTTGGTTTTTAAAAGGGGGGTTTTTTTGACTTTTTTTAAAATTTCCCCTTAATAAACTTTTTTTGGGGAAAAATTTTTAAAAAATTTTATAAAAATTTTTTTGGGAAAAAAATTTATATTTTTTTTTACTGTTTTTTTCACTTTTTTTTTAATCATAAAAATATGGAAGTTATCCATTTTTTTTTTTTTCATAGAACCACTTCAAATTTTTTCATTTTTAAAAAATTTTTTCCCATTTGGCGTTTAGTTTCCCTGCAACCATTATCCAACTTTATTTCTTGTTAAAAAAGGGCAAATCATTTTTCCCCAAAATACTATATAAATTATATTGTCTTTAATATTGGGGGCCTTAAAGTCCCATTTGGACCCTTTAATTTAAACCACGGGGGAAAAAGTTTCCAGTAAATGACTTACTGAGAAACCATAGTTAAAAAACAAAAAATAATTTCGATGGGGGGACAACCCCTTTTCCATAAACATAACCCCATTTCTTCATGGTGGAAAAAAAAGTTTTAGATCAGAGCAGATGTAACAAGCTCAAAAAATTTTTTACATAATTCTGTACCATTTTTTTTCTATTCTTTAAAGGTATAAACCCCCGAAAATAATTTTGTAGTCTATAAGGTTCCCCCAAAAATTGAAACTTCTCGACTGCAGTCGTCAAATTATGGGCAGTGCTTTCACTTACATAAGTTGACATCTTTCGATAATGGTCTAAGGGGGTTATAAAGTAACTTGCTTTTTTTTATATTATGGAGGATAGAGAGACCAACATATGGCCCCAGAATACCTTACCCACCCCGGGACACGAAGCGTCAGCACCTTTTTTTCTCCGGGTTCAGATTTGAAACATACAGTTACACTGAAAAAATTACACAAATAGCATATTGCAAAAATATTTTGATGAAAAAAAAGAAAAAATCATTTTAAAATTTTAAGTGGGGTTTTTTTAGTAACTATTGCTTTTTGGGGGAGACTGGCTTGTTTCTCTGAAATTTTGTGTTTGCTAAAATAATTAAGTTATAATTTTTTCTTCTAAATCCGTTGAAACAATTTTTTAAAAAATATAGGACCCCAATTAAACTCAATGGTGGGATTTGTTTTGTTAAAAAAGACGGGTTTTTTTCGGAGTTGGGGACCCTTTTTTTCATTAGTTTATTTATTTTGTCATATGCAATATGAAAAAGGGGCTTAAGTATCTTTTTGCATGTTTTTTTTATATTCATATATTTATTTTTCCCAAAATATGATATATTGTTGAAGTTGGGGTTCGTTGACCAGAAATTTTTTTCCTATTAAATTTTGCTGGCCCAAGTAAGTAGTAAAAAAATACTGCATTAATTGTTTGGTTATTGAAATTTTTTTTTATGTATTACTCTAAGTATTTAAAGAAAATAAAATTATGTTAAAAAAAATTAAACTAGTAAATTTAGAGACTTTTATATTTTGTAGGATTTCCCCCAAGTAACAATTATTATACACAAGAATTATTAATAAAGAATATTCTTAAAAAAATGGTGGTTAATAATTTGATAAAATTTAATGGATTACATTGCTGAAAATTTCTGAAAACTTTTTTAAAAAAAATTTCCCACTTAGGTCGGGGAATTAAAATTTTTTTTTCCTAAAAAATTTAAAATTTTTTTGAAGAAAACAGTCTTAAAAAGAGGAACCAAATTTCCCCTATTAAAATCATACTTGGGTTTCAGCTTATAATAAAACTTTTTATGATAAAGTCCAACCAGACACATTTCTTGATAATTTAAGAAGGTTTTTTTTTGTTTTTTATCAAAATTTTTATAGCTCTTTAAAATATTATTAATTTTCTTTAAAATTTTTGGGTTTTTTAAAACCTAAGAACTATCTAATTGGAAAATTTCCCTTTTTTTAAGGGGGGCAATGTTGGGGAAAAATTACAATTTTAAACCTATTTTTAGTAAACATCAATTATCAATTTTTTTTTTTTTGCTTTCTGTAAGCACCATAAAAAAAGGTGGGTTTTAAAAAAAAACCCGGGGAAAAGTACATACATATCTATATATTAATACATAATATTATAAATTCAAAAAAAATACTTTTAAAAAAAGGTCGAGCTTTGCCCCCTGTAAATCCTTAATTCTTCTGAAAAAAACTGCTTCTTGCAATACTTGGGACAACTATGGTATGTTAGTGCTAAAAAAACTAGTTACATGGAAAATGATTGAAATAAAACAAATTATAATAAATGTGTTATTAAAAGAATATTTAGCATTTTTTTTACATTTTGATACATATCTCATACTTTTTTTTGAGATATTTCCTTAATATATCTCATATAGGATTTTAAAAAAAAAATTTTTTGAAATTCGTGCATAGTATTTTATAACTGATATCTATAAAATGATTACAATAAATCTAAAGGGGTTTTATTATTTTATGAGTTGTAAATACTAAGATACTTAATTTTCCCGGAGCTTCAGATAGTTTTTTCAAAAGTATTTTTATGCACATTTTTTTTTCTTTTGGAGAAAAAATTTTTCCCCAAATAAAAAATTCTTAATAAAATTTTTTAAAAGCATTTGTTTTAAAAAATTCCTTAAAAAAAAATTTTGACAAATACCAGAATACTCTTTACATTTTTATTTTAAGCAAAAAAATTTTTAAACAGTATTTGTCACATACCAAAATGAATTTTTTTTGGGGACCACTTACATGCATCCTTTTACAGTGCAACTAAAGAAATGGTTAAAAATAGGCCCAAAGCAATAAAAAGCCGTAACTATAGCAATTCGTATGGTTTCTTGTAATAAGCTAGACTTTTAATTTAATCGGCACTTTTTATACCCCTTTTATTTATTACAAGGGTTTTAAAGGGGGATCTTATTACAAAAAATGACCATTTAACAATGCCCTTAGTTAAATTAATTGGGGGGTTAAACCCATATTATTTTTTCTCACATACTATGACTCGTACTACATTTTCCCCAAACACATAAAAATTTAATTTACGGTGTTACTTTTCCACTCTATCTATGGAATAGTTGAAAACTGCAAAAATTTTAGCACCCCAAAAATTTTTTACAAGATAAAATTAAACTTTTCGTCTTAGTTTTTTCAAGCAATGTATCAAGTATGTTTTAGACAAGATAAAAAATTTTTTAAAATTAAAAAAAATTATCCCCCTTTGATTGGAAAAAAATTGTCTTAGCAAGTGGCATGGGTTTGTATGTTTTTTCAGCAGATTTTTTTTGGCAAATGGCTAAACAAAGTTGTGAATTTTGGGAAAAAATTTTACTACCTTGAGCACCTTTATTTATGTACTTATCTTCAAAATTTTTTTCCTATTTTAAGGTATTTATAAAAAAGGGTTCCCCTTTCAAACAAGTCTTCTTTATTGAAAACCCTTTTTCCCAAATGACACATCTAAAAAAAAAATCGTTGGCCCCTTTTGTTGAATTTAAATTTTTCTAATCTTACTAATCAAACTTGTATTTTTTTAAAAATTTAGGGGTATTTAATAAATTTTATTAAATAATTTTTACTTTTAAAAAAATTTCCCAAATTAAAAAAAATTAAAAAACGAAAAAATTAATAATTTATATTGCTATTTTAATTTAGTATTGGTACATCCTAGATTCATGTTTTTTGGAAAACAAAGTGTGATATTTCTTGATCCCACGAAAATTACACGGGGAAATATGTACAATAATATCCACTGCTTTTTCATTATTTAGGGGGGGGAATAGTTTTTTTTTATAAAAAAATTAAAACACAATAAAATTAAGTTCGTCGTCGAACGTAAACAATTTTTTGCTTTTAGGGGGAAATGTCAATTGGACTTTAAACATATTCGGTAATGGACGACGTAGTATATGCAACCATAATTACTAGCCCAAAAAAAATTCGCCCATTTTCGCTTCTGTATGGACCCAGTATTCTGGGCTATGGGGGCTGGTGTATCAGGGGGGGATGATGTGAACCAATGAACGTGTAGTCCGGTCAAATTAGACCTAAAAATAGTAGTGAAGCTAAGAAAATTCGCATAGAGCAAAAAATTATAGGAATTTTGGGGGCCCCCTTTATTGAAATCTTTTGCAAATTAATATGATGGGGTTTTTAAAAAAAAATAACTTAACTCCGCAAGAAGTTATGACCCCAAAATTTCTTTCTTCTTTCTATGTATGGAACTCCTAAAAAAAACCTGTTTAGATAAACTCCGACCCCTATTTTTTAAAAATACTCTAATAAAAAACGTTTCCCCAAAAAACGGGCCCTTTCCCCCCAACCTTTTGCTTGTGCTCATCATTACGAAATTCCCCAAATTTCAGACTAGGTTTTTTCATTGGAACCAGCCCCAAAATTTACCCCCGCGTGCCCCCGAGAAACTTCTCAAAAATTTTTGCAACTGAAAAAAGGGGTGTAGTGTTAAATGCGACTGCAAAAGTTGTATTGTTTGGGGCTCTAGCATGTACTAGATCAGGGTTCCCAAAATTTTTTTTTATGGGGCCCCCTTTTTAAAAAGAAGAAGTGGTCGCGCCCCCTTTCCCCCCGACTATCCCCGAAACATTCCTTTTACAAAAAAAAAAAAGCATTTATTTATAAACATGACATTTGAACACTTATCTAATCTAATGCGAAGTATGGTACTGCATTTCCTTAAAAGGGGGAAAAATTTGGTTTTTTTTTTAAAAAGGAAAATACGCAACGTAGGTCACTAGCAACATCAAGCCGGCTCCGTTTTTTTTTTTAATTTCCAAAAAAAATGAAAATTTTTTTTCACATAAGTAGGTTGTCGAGAATGGTTTAAAAAAATTTAAAACCCCTTTCCGCGTTAAAAAAATAGATGGAAGGATATTTTACCCCAAAAAGTAGTAATCCCAAATTTTTTTAAAGTCTTTTTTTGCCACTGAGTAGTTTTTTTAGTCGATTGCTTGTTCTTGCATTTCTTCTGGAAGGATGTTAATATAAAAAATTAAAAAAGGGCTTTAAGCATATTTATGTGCATGTAAATTAGAAATTAAAAAAAAAATCGATGGAATTCTAAAGGGGGCTTTCTAGATGAAATATAATTTCTTTTGTAATCTCTTCGTTTTTAGCAGTGTCGTCACTATTCTCCATTAATAAACCCAATTTCGGAAATAGGAAAAAAATTGGTGTTTGAACTTTCGAACCTTTCCATATATAAAACTTTTTTTTTAAATTTAACTTTTAATTTTTTTTTTTTTTTTAAAATGAAAATTTTTAATCATTTTTTTTAGCTCTCGCGCACCCCTTGATGTTGGGTTTTTGCCCCCAGTTTAAGGGGAACCCCCTACTAGATGTTAGGTCAGTCATGCTCCAATTTTTGAATAACCAACAACAGGATTCGAATAATATCAACGGGAGACGTGATGCATCGCTATTAAAGAAATTTACTTGCACCCAGTAAGAAAAAAAGGGAAAAAAAAAAGGGGCTGGATGAACGAGCAGAAGTATTAGACGATTATGATTCTGACGAATTATTTTCCCAGTTTTTTTCACAATGGGGTGGAGTAGGCCTACCGGAGAAACCACATTAAATAAAACGCGCCCAAAAAAAATACCTCGCAGGTGGCGTGAAAACGTGTGCATATTATGAAAAAAAAAAAATTACCAAATTTCGATATTTTTCTGTATAAACTGTTAAATTTTAACACGAATCTCGAAATATGACGCCTGCTGTTATCGCCGAATAGGTTTTAAAAGGGTTTGGTGTGTCCCCCACATCACTATCGCGTTTGGTTGAATGATACAGGGTAACTGGTGAGCATACTAGAAAAAATTTGCAAGGCAAATCTTTTTACGACCCCCGGGGAAAATCGTTTTTTTGGCTTTCCGCTTTAAAAGGAGTGATTTGTTACAACGTTAGCTTCAAAATGCATATTACGTTTAAGTAAGACTTGGTGCTAATAAATAATGGAAATCTAAATGCTAAACGCTATTTATTGGACATTCTTGAGGACTATGTTGTGCCATTTTAATTGGCCAACGTTTTTATTTACAAGATAATGCCCGACCCTCATGCAACCCAGTTTAAAAGGCCTATCTATTGAACGTGGGCAACCCCAGACCTAAACCCAATAGATCATGTTTGGGAAAACTCGGAAGGCAGTTACGTGCCCCCTCCCCCCGCCCAACAACCCGGAGGACCTGGGCCGACTTCTGTTTTTTTAAAAATTTGGGGGGGACTGGATGCATCAAAACAGCACTGGGGAAACTTATTTTAAACATGGAAAAGTCGATACCCCGGGCACAATTAGAAGCAGAATTAAATATCCGATATTAGGATCAAAAAAATTTTATATATGTTCTGGTTAATTTTTATTTTTTTTTTTTCAAAACTTTATATTCATAATTTTGGTTTTTTTTTTTTTTTTTTTTCTTACGGCATATTCTTAGGAATACATTGTTGAAAATGCTTTGTTGAAACTAAATTAATAAAAAAAAAATTTAAAAAATACTGTTTAATTTTTTACTTTTATTTTACAAATAAATTATCTGGTAATTTATGAATATTGTGTTAATTTCTTGGCGCAGTGAATATTGCCCCGGCAAGCTCACACCATACCCTCCCCCCAAAAGCGCCTTTTTATTTTTTGCAATTCTGGGCCACTTTTTAAACCTTTTCCCTAAAAAATGACCCTCCTTATCTCTAAATCCATGAAGATAAGAAAAAGGGGGGTGCCAGGGCTCCAGCTCGGTATACCATATTAGGCTTAGCAGGAGGCTGAACCCCCCCTTCAGCATTGGAGACACCCTTAAGATGCGCCTTTTCATATTTGATAATTTGACGATTGACTAGCATCAAAAACCCTTCCGGGGGGGGAATTTTTTTAGCTGTAATATAGTGTACTCTTTTTTTAATTATAGAACCGTTCTTTTCGTGTCAATAAGTGTTTCATTAAAAATCATTTTGTAGAATCGTTTTTTTAAAAGTTAGAACGGTTCTACAAGATAAATGAATGCACTAATAGGTATAATGTGCTCGAAGATTAGATATTTTCGGAAATCCAAAAAAAAATTTTAAAAGAAATGTTGCTACATAGAAGCGACATAAATAAGGAAAAAAAAAATTAGGTTTAAATTTTTTACGATAGAT
>JAHBCN010006163.1:0-50495 GCA_019359885.1 Listronotus oregonensis | reverse complement strand
GGAACAATGTATCATATAAAATTTCAAGGCTATGGGTGTTGGGTACAGGGTTCAGATGGAAAATGTATTCCCCCAGTCAAATTGGGCTTTTGTACTGATTAAAATAAGGGGAAACTGCAGATGCATATCTGAACACAAAGGTAATGTTTTTTTTAAGTGGTAGATTGTATGTTTTATTTAACAAATGTTTTTGGTTAAAAATCAGTAATAAAGTGCCAGCTTACTTTAATGACTCTCAAAGACAGGCTAAAAAGATGCAGGACAGATTTCTGGTTTAAATTTTTGAGAGTTATTAATGAACCTACTGCAGCTGCATTGGAATGGATAAGACTGAAGATAAAATGTAGTTTAAAAATAAAAAATTAAGTGACTGCCAACAATTTTACATATCTGGATTTTTAAATTTAAACATTAATACAAAAAAAAAAGTTTTTTAAAATTATTTTATAAAAATTTTAAACAAAAACAGATTGATTATGGAAAATAAGTGGAGCCACAATTCTAAACAAATGCCACATATTGTTTTTAAAAAAATGTTTACACACACAGGGTTTAGATGATTAATATCAATTGATTAAATTAAAAAAAAAAAAACATGAATAATCTAAAAAAGAGTTTTAAAATTTTAACAATTAAAATGTATTTGTTTATACAAAATATAAAACCCAGACTCATTTTTATGTGGTGTTATTTATTATTTTATTATAATAATGGCTTTTTCATTTTTTTTATTAGCTTATTAAAAAACATGAAAATAAAGGCCCAAAAAAATTTTTTTCCCATTTTTGGCCCCGGAAAAACCCTTTAAAAAAATCAATTTTAAGTTTAATTTTGTGGCCCGTACGTCAGGGCCCCTAAATTTTCTATTGGTGGAATTTCTGCTTTGTTGTCTTTTTTTGTTTTAAAACCCCTGTCAAAAAAATTTTGATATCCAACATCTTCAAATTGCTTTTCCCCTTGTTGTCATATTGTCAATGTCAACCTGTATAACCGTAACCTCTAATTTTATTAATAATTTCTAATTTGTAAATAGTGTGTGTTCTTTCCAAATATTCCAATTTTTTTACTATATTATTATTATCCCAAACTTTCCTTGATATGAACCCTTTTTACGAGTAAATTTCCGTTATTTTATTCAAAATAAAAAAAGGGTTTTTATTTGCGAAACCAAACCGGCCGAGTTTAGGATCTTCAAAAATATTCTTGTCTAAAAGTGGCCCCAACTCCGATTTTGCCCAAAAATTTGGATAGGGGGTTTTGGGCGCCGATCACAATATGAAAAAATATTTGGCGGAAACTTTTTTTTTTTTTAGATCCCCCTCATCAAACTTGAAAGTCAAACTAACCTCATTTACACTATTTTCCCCCCCTTTTTTTGTACACAATTCTTATTTTACGAAAGTGGCCCTTTTTTAAAAAACATTTTTAAAAAATTTTTTTTTTTGTTTATTTTTCACCTTTTTCTTCATTAAATTGCCAAGTATCACTTTCAAACGGGGCGGCCATGTTGTATATATTGTATACCTGTTTGCAGCGTTTGAAAGTAATTTTTTAAATTAAATAAAAATTTGGTATAAAATAAATATAAAAAAAATTTTTTTAAAAGGTGTTCCCTTTTAGTGAAAAATTAAAATTCTGTAAAAAAAAAGGGGGGAATTTAAAAAATGGGTTTTTGATTTTAACGAGGCATATCGAAAAAAAAGTTTCCCCAAAAAATTTTCTTTTTTTGTGATCACCCCAAACCCCGATACAAAGGGTCAATTTGGGGTTTTTTCTAAAATTACCATATTTTTTTCTCTTTCAAAACAAGACGATAGGAGAAAAGCCTGGTGTCTCTGTAGGTATTAAAAAATGCCCCAAAAGGGCCGCCTATTTGTTGTGAAAACCATTTTGATGTAATTTTTTTTGTTTTTTCCAATTGAAACTTTTAGGTAGTCTGGCTGTGTTTTTTGTAAATCTAAAAAGCATTTGCATTTTAGCATTTCGTTAAAACATACGATTTGATATCGATAGTTCCTAAACAGACTTGGCATCCCCGTTCAATTTATTGGTTAGGGCTGGGGGTATTTAAATTACAATGATAATTAAACCTTAAATAGAAAAGTAAGGGGTTTGTATTTTTCCGTGTTATTTAGCAGGTTTTGCTTAATTGTGTTTCTACTTTTAATTTTTACACACATTATCAATATCAATTGAGTGAAAATACCCTATTGAAAACAACAGCTGGTTATTACAAAAATAAAACTTAAAAAAATAAAAAAAAAATTTTTAAAAACCCCTTTTAAAAAAACAAAAACAAAATTTAAAGGGCAAAAAAATCTTTTTCTTCTTTAAGTTCAAAACTGTAAAAAAAAAACTTTTTCCATGTTATGTAAACTGTTTGAGAGAAAAATGCACCTTTTTGTTGCATTGCATCCAGTTCTATAGAAATTGGTTTTAGCAAAATCTTCAGCCATCCTGTTAATACAGATATCTGAAACTTTTTTAAAAATCACTGGATCCATTTGATCTTTATGCACTTCACATATTATTAACAATTTTGACAATCGCAAACTTGCAAAAACTATGCGAACGAAATTTGCATGTTAAAATTTCTCCAGTTTTGCTTCATATCTGTACTATTCCTGCCTAAAAATCGTTGTTTACTTAACAAAACAAAATATAAGCAGTTAAAAATATTTAAAAACAATATTTTCAAAAGCTGGTACATTATTTAAAAAATCAAAAAAATCATGATTTTTTTTAAATCATCAATTTTTGTTTTTTTTTTTAAATCATGATTTTTATCAACCCTGTACACACTTTGTACAGCTGCGGAATATAATTTTTTTAATTTTCTTGCTTTTAATATGGAAGAACATACAAAAATAATAAAATCGAATCAGCTGGTCATTAATATATATATTTAGCAAACTCATTACAAAGTGAAAAGTTGAGATTTGTAATTCAATTGAAAAACAAAATTTAAAAATAATTTTTAATTTTTTGAAAATTTTTATTTTAAAGCAACTTCAAATACCTTTTGTAGATATCATGCCAACTAACCACACTTCTTGATATTTAATTTTTATAATTATTTCTTTAACCAGCGCCCATGAGTCGAATGTCAATATCTATTTTTTTTTTATTTATCAAAAATAAAAAAAATTCCATATGTTAACTTTTTTGTCAGTCACTGTATATAAACATACAGTTATTATTTTGAATTTAATTTTTGTATAAAGTGTTTTTCATACCAATTTTTTTTTATATTAAAACAGAATTGCTGTATATGACTTGGGAGGTGGTACCTTCGATATCTCCATATTGGAAATTCAAAAGGGTGTCTTTGAAGTTAAATCTACCAATGGTGATACATTCCTTGGTGGTGAAGATTTTGACAATGTCCTTGTTAACAGTTTGGTATCAGAGTTTAAAAAGGAACAGGTAATACATGTTAAAAAATATTTATGCTTTATTCAGTTAGAAGAATATAAATGTGGAGATCTTTTACTGATATTGTTCTACAGGGTATTGATGTAACAAAGGATCCAATGGCCATGCAACGACTTAAGGAAGCTGCTGAAAAAGCAAAGATTGAATTGTCTTCTGGTTTACAAACTGACATAAATTTGCCATATTTGACTATGGATGCTTCAGGTCCCAAACACATGAATATTAAATTAACTAGGTAATAATAAAATTAATATGGATTAAGTTATTTAAATTTTTTTAGTTTTGAAAAGGACTAAAACTTCATTAATTTTTCATTAAATATTTTAGAGCCAAGTTTGAAAGTTTGGTGGGAGATTTAATCAAGAGAACTGTTGCTCCTTGCCAAAAGGCTTTGAAAGACGCTGAGGTCACAAAGGCGGAAGTTGGAGAAGTTTTGTTGGTGGGAGGTAAGTTATAAATTAAAAAAAAGTTATTATTGTATTGCATTGAACTTATTTTTTTTTTTTTCAGGTATGACAAGAATGCCAAAAGTCCAGTCTACAGTTCAAGAAATCTTTGGAAAACAACCAAGCAGGGCTGTGAATCCCGACGAAGCAGTGGCTGTTGGCGCTGCTGTCCAAGGAGGTGTTTTGGCCGGTGATGTTACTGATGTGTTGTTGCTTGATGTAACACCTCTGTCTTTGGGTATTGAAACTTTAGGTGGAGTTTTTACCAGGTAAAATTTGATAATAATGTTCAAAAAGTTTTGAGCTCCCAAAAACGAAAATTGTAACTTTTATTAAATGGAATTTTATTTTTTAGACTCATCAACAGAAACACAACCATTCCAACCAAAAAGTCACAGGTCTTCTCTACTGCTGCTGATGGTCAAACTCAAGTAGAAATTAAAGTATTCCAGGGCGAACGTGAAATGGCTTCCAACAACAAATTGTTAGGTGAGAAATACAATTTTTTGTTTGTTTAAATTTATTAGCTTATAATAGTGTTTTCACATATGATATTTTAGCATTTTAAAACTATAACTTAGCAACAAATACTATTATTTTTTCAGGACAATTCTCATTAGTTGGTATTCCACCTGCACCAAGAGGAGTACCCCAAATTGAAGTTACCTTTGACATTGATGCCAACGGTATTGTACATGTATCAGCTAGGGACAAGGGTACCGGAAAAGAGCAACAAAGTAAGTACAGTATTTTTTACACAGTAAATAGGCATGATGACTAATTTTGAAAATTTGTTCTATTATGTTCGGAAGTATCTGCTATTAAAAATATATATATATATATATATTTTTTTTTATATATATATATATATATATATATATATATATATTTTGCAAAAAATAAAGGTATTCCTACCTTTATTTTTTGCAATGCATTTTTATTTTAAGTCTTAAATTTCCGACAAAATGCTCATCTGTGTCATGGCGTTGCTCGTGACGTCACGTCTATGGAAACAGGTGCATAACAAAAATTTCATTATTTTGTATTTTATTTAAACAAGGAATTTTAAAGTGGTATAAGTGGTGTCCAATTCCTTAATGTTAAAACATCAATAAAAACTCCAGGCAAGTTATTTGTTATTTTCCACATAACAAAATGATCTTGCATGGTAATATCCAATATCTGGGTCCAAATTCTCCAATTTATTAATTAAAAGATCACCTTGATGTAAATTTTTATTTTATAAATTATAAAATAGTGTGATGTGCATAATCATCTGGATCTAGGTTTAAAACTTATTGTTACAATTTTTAAGTTGACGTTTTATTTCAGTTGCCAATTTATTCTCATAATAAATGTATAAGTATGCAAAACCTATTTTAATAACATAACCTTCAACTATCAAGTTTCAATGATGTTACTAACATAGAAGGTTTAACATTTTTGAATTCTACTAAACAAAAGTCTTTGTTTAATGCAAAAAAATTTCTTAGTAACAACGAATCAACTCTTGGCAAATTAGAGCTATCTGCATTAGTAAATACTTGTTCCACAATTTTAAAATCTGGAGATTGATTTTGGTTACTCAAAACAATCCAGTTGTTTGCTGAAAACCACAAAATACCTAATAAAAACAGATAAACAGCAAGAAGATTGTTCGATTGATCCCTAAGTATAAGTATCACATATTTTTTTTAATTTGCAGTTGTAATTCAGTCATCTGGTGGTCTGAGCAAGGACGAAATCGAAAACATGGTCAAGAATGCGGAACAGTATGCACAAGCAGATAAAGTCAAAAAAGAAAGGGTGGAGGCTGTGAACCAAGCTGAAGGAATCGTACATGACACAGAAACTAAAATGGAAGAATACAAGGTATGTGAAACTATCTAAGCTGCTCTTGATTTACAGTTAAATTTTAAAAGCCACAATTTAAGACATTCTTATATCATGATGATTTTTTTATGTATTTGCTACTCTTGAAGTACCATGACGAAAACCACTGCTCTGAAGTAATTTAACCCGTGCATTGTTTTATTATCTATTTAAATATAATAAATAATCTTTCTGTTACTTTTTTCCTAGGCACAATTACCAGAAGAAGAATGCAACAAATTGAGAGAAGAAATCACCAAAGTCAAGGACTTCCTGGCCAAGAAAGATGACGCCGACCCAGAGGAAATTCGCAAAGCCACCGCAGAATTACAGAAGAGTTCTTTAAAACTATTCGAAATGGCATATAAAAAGGTAGGAATTTTCTAATATGAAAAGATCTGTTTTCTTTTGTACTTTTCCGTTATTCCAATTGACAGGGTGTTTTTTTTAATAACATAAAAATAAGAAAAAAAGTTTCATATGTCCTGAACTTTTTAACCTTTAAACTATAGGCCGGTAAAGTTTCAAGAAAAAAAAATATTTTTTTAACATGTGGATAAACATAGACCTATAAAATTTGGGATAGATGCTATAAATATATTACATGATTATTAGCAACCAACAAATAACGGATAAAATGCCTTATATATTATTTAAAAATTAAAAAAAAATCTGCTACTACTAAGTTTTTAGGATTATATATTGATGAAAAGTTAAGTTATAAGAAACATATAGAATATCTTTAAATTATCTATCACCTTTAATAAGAATTTTGTTCAATATTCGGAATTATATACCCTTAAAATTGCTAAAAAGTATTTATTATAGTTTAGTACACTCAAAATTGCAATATTTAATTTCAATGTTAGTCCAGTAAATAAAGGGACAAAGCTGTAAATAAATCTGTACAGTTTTCCCTTGTGGCGCAATTCTTAGGTCTTTGGGAATGCTTTCGAGCGAAAAAAAGTTTATCAGCATTAACAGGTAGGAAAGGGCTAATATCTGCCAAAATATGCGAATTGGAGGATTTTTGTTTAGACAAAAAATGAAAATTGCCTTGTAGTCTACAAAAATAGTCTATATAATTTTTTTCGAAAAATCAATAGTTTTCTAGATAACAGGACCCCAAAGTCCCCTCATTTCAGCTGCCGGTCTACCGCTAGAATGCAGCTATCTTCATGGATTCACTTATAAGCGGGCAGACAAATTGTTCCATTACTCAAGCAATAATGTACATTTTTTTATAATTCAAAGTTCATCGGAATGGGAAAACCCGTACCTATCATTGCATATCGTCCCTTAGCTTACAACACCGCTCAAGTCGAAAATTGGCGTTTTTCACATTTTAATGCCTTTAGATAGAGCTGCTCATTGCAAATCTAACATGATATAGATTTCCGCCAATCAGAAGCCGTAATTCAAAAAGTAGTGACAGCGCGCAAGTCGGTTGGCCTCTCATCACCGCACAAGTCGTTGGTCTGTCCTACTTTTGGGATACAGAAGAGACAAAAAAGCACTAAGACTAATGGAAAATTTAAAGTGAAACAAGACGTATTTAAGCCTGAAAGATCAATGAAACCACCGTGAACTTCTGCGTTTTGCAAGAAATCGAAACTCAGACCATGTGACAACATAAACTTATAGCAATATTTGTTTGAAAATTTCTGGAAAAACATGAACTGGGAGCACCGAAGATCATTTATAATTTCTCACGTTAATACAGTACCAAAGAAAATTACAAAAAATCCAGAATCATCCAAAAGAACTGATAGTCGAACTTACGTTTTGACGGTTGATAATGTACGTCACCGTCTGTAAAAAAATGTTTTTGTCCACCCTTGGCGTTATATAAAGCTCTATCACACATATAAAGAGAATTGTAAGTTTGAGGGTAAAGAATGCCTTGGCCTTAAATTATTTGCCAAATTATTTTTGAAACTTAATCTGAGCCTATTCCATCCGAAGATCAGTGTGACGTTTGTTGCAGTCATAAAATTGGTAAAATTACGGTTGAAGGATACGCTCAACATGTTTTGAAGAAAGATCGAGCCCGGAAAGGGACAAAGGTATTGCAGTCCGGAGCTTGTCACATATTCACACAGGATGTTAAATTGATAAAATGGGCCCCGTATCTTCAAGCCTATTTATTATATGGCTCGGAGTTATATGGCTATAACTAAAACAGCTAGGAGTGTTCCTATGCCTTATGAAGCTCGTTATTTGGACTATACCTTTTTACGGACTTTTCAAAAGAATTAATTTATAAATCTTTACAGCCTGGTGTATGTATGCTAAAATACAGACCAAATGGCACTATTTGGTATAAAATTGGTTTTGATGACGAGCTTCAGCCGTTACCACATCGTCCCATGTGAATTAACAGCATTAAACAAATAAATTACCTGCAGAAATTAAATGCAGCTAGAATATCAATTACAAAACGGAAGTATGAAGATTTGCAAGACCTAAAAAGTGTATTACCATCTAGTTGCGACTCTTTTTATGATGACCTTCTGTACAGCAATCGCTAAAGACTACAACTAACTATTATACTAGAGATTTCAAGTATTATTTTTAATTTTTATAATTTTACTACCACTATATGTTATTTCTTTGAAGTTTATTCAAAACTATGTTTTAAATATTTACCTCTTAAAATAAAAAAAAATAATAATAAAGGCACTTACGCTCTAAAGGTTCGTGTGTCACCAAATAACTTTAAGCAATTGATCTCAAGAATGTAATTCTTAAAATTTGGGTTATAGATACCTATGTTATAACGATTGTTAAATATTCTTAAAATATTTCTTAATAAAAACCTTTCTTTGTAAACCGTCAAATAATATTTTATTCCCTAACATTGCCGCAAACAACAGCGCCTTAATTTAATAAAACATAAGTCAACACAGCTCAAGTCATAAAATAAAAGTAAAAATAAAGTAAATTAAGAAAATAAGTATAAATAATTATTTCTTAACCGCTAACTGGAGTATTTATTAAGTAACAACAGACAAATTTCACCGGATTTTTAAAATAGACATTTTTTTTGGTCTCCTGTAAAGTTGGTAAAAATGACTTAGGTGGTGTTGTTAGCTAAGGGACGATATGAGTTTCGGTCCATTCTGATTTTTCTAGAATATTAAAAAAAGCGGTGAAAGTTTTTTTTTTCACAATATTTTGAGAGTATTTTATTAGTTTATTGATATTTAAAAAAAAAAATTTGTAATTAACTTTTCTTTTTTATAATGAGACCTTAGCAAGTGTTCAATGATCCCAGAAAATTTCCTTCACAGTCTTTCTTGCGTTTTGATAAAAAATTGTTTTGCCCATCTGCATTTTTTAGTAAGAAACTACTACCACCACATCTATCCAGTGTGGAATGTTATGGATTTTTTGACGGCCGTTTTTGCGAAAAATATTGGTGTTGCGAAAAAAATGGTAGGGACCATTTTTGTAGATTTCGAGGTGATCTTCATTTTTTTTTTTTTGGATTGTGTTAAACTGTTCCTCGGTCTAAAGCATTCGCCAAGACCTAAGAATTTCGCCACAAATGAAATCTGTACAGATTTATTTACAGCTGTGGGTTCTTTCAGGTCTTCAGTTACTGGACTATGTGGGGTTCAGCAAACTCAAAAATATTAACACTTTTAAATATACTTCAAAATAAAATTGTTAAATGTATTCATAAATTACCATATCTTGAACCAACAATTAATTTGTAGCGACAGCAATTAAAAAAAACTTTATAAGAAAGTTCCTTGGTTTTCAAAACCTATTTTTAAATAACTTTTATTATGGAGGTTATTTACGTTAGTATATAATTTAAAAAAAAAACTCAAATTTACTTCTGGGAGCATATTGCTAATGGTGGTTTTTTTTTATTTTAGATGGCGGCTGAGAGAGAGGGAAGCAGCAGTCAGCAAAGCCAAGAACAAGAACAACAATCAGAAGAATCCAAAGAAAAGAAAGAAGACAAAAACTAACCTTAAACTTTAACAATCACGAGACATTTTTCGAATAGTTGTTGCCGTTACGCAACCGAACAAGGTGTATAGATTTTGTTGTTTGGTTGCGTTAAGATGTTTTCTAGTTAAACAGTGCGAAAATGTGATTCTTTGCGCCACTTTGATTTGAAAACGAATACTTGACTGAGAAGACAGGGTGGACCAGTGATGTAGACCTTACTCACTTTTGTTATTAGTTCAAATTTTTTTTATTCCGAAGGCAGTTTTAGTGTACAGGTTATATTTCTTGTCAATGTTTGTTTATAAGGGCGATGTTTTGACATATTGTGAATATGTGGCCTCCTAATGAAATCTCTGTGTTATGAATTGTTAATTTTAAAAATTGTATGTAAAATACATGTTTGTAGAAAAATTTATATTTTTGTTTACTGTTTTTATTAACTTTTTTTTAATCATGAAAAATATGGAAGTTATCCATTTCTTTTTTTACATAGAACCACTTCTAATTTTACATGTTTAAAGTGTTACTATTTGGCGTTTAGTTTCCCTGCAACCATTATCAACTTTATTTCTTGTTACAAGGGACAAATCGGATTTTTGCAAAAGTACTATATAAATTATATTGTTTTTAATATATGCAGGCCTTGAAAGTCCCATTTTGGACCCTATAACCAGGCCACAGGAACAAGTTTCCAGTAAATGACTTACTGAGAAACCATAGTTAAATATAAATATAATTTCGATGTTGGTTCAAGCCCAATTTCCCATAAAGCTATGAGCCCCATTTCTTCATGGTGGATAAAAATGTTTTTAGATCAGAGCTGTGCAAGTAGATGTAACAAGCTCAAACAGCTTTCACATAATTCTGTACCATTTTTCTCTATTCTTTAAAGGTATAAACTCACACCGAAAATAATTTTGTACTCTATAAGATTCTCCAAATTTCTGAAAACATTGAAACTTCTCGACTGCAGTCGTCAAATTATGGGCGGGGCTTTCACTTACATAAGTTGACATCTTGTCGATAATGGTCTACACAACGAGGTTATAAAAGTAACTTGCTTGCTTTTATAATATTATGGAGGGTAGAGAGACCAACACTATGGCGCTGGTGTATCAGGAAGGTATGATGTGAACCAATGAACGTGTAGTCCGGTCAAATTAGACCTAAAAATAGTAGTGAAGCTACAAAAATTCGCATAGAGCTAAAAATTGATAGGAATGTTCGGAGCACCGTTTTATGTGAAATCTGTGTGCAAATTAATATGATGAGGTTTTAAAAAAAAGTAACTTAACTCCGCAAGAAGTTATGACCAACGGAATTCTCTTTCTTCTTTCTATGTATGGAACTCCTAAAAAAAACTACCTGTTTAGATAAACTCCGATACGCATATTTTGTTAAAAATACTCGTAATAAAAAACGATTGCAATAAGCTGGCCTTCCTCCAACCTCTGCTTGTGCTCATCATTACGAAATTATCACAATTTCAGACTATGGTTTACATTGGAACCAGTCCAAACTTTACTCCCGCGTGCGCCCGAGAAACTTCTCAACAATTTTTTGCAACTGTAAAAAGGGATGTAGTGTTAAATGCGACTGCAAAAAAGTTGTATTGTTTGGTGCTCTAGCATGTACTAGATGTTAGGTCAGTCATGCTCCAATGTTGAATAACCAATAGCACAGGATTCGAATAATATCAACGAGGAGACGTGATGCATCGCTATTAAGGAAATTTACTTGCACCCAGTAAGAAAAAGGAGAAAAACAGGGACTGGATGAACGAGCAGAAGTATTAGACGATTATGATTCTGACGAATTATTTTCCCCAGTTTTTTAAAAGTTACAGCACTTTTATCATTTTTAATACTACTTTGTTTTATTATTCAATATTTTTCAATCAAACAGCATCACAATAGACCGTGGAGTAGGCCTACCGGAGAAACCACATTAAATAAAACGCGCTAAGTACACTACCTCACAGGTGGCGTGAAAACGTGTGCATATTATGAAAAATAAAACTTACCAAATTTCGATATTTTTCTGTATAAACTGTTAAGTGCAACGCGAATCCCGAAATATGACGCCTGCTGTTATCGCCGAATAGGTGAAAGGTTCGGTGTGTCCCAT
This sequence comes from Listronotus oregonensis, assembly GCA_019359885.1. Lineage (NCBI taxonomy): Eukaryota > Metazoa > Arthropoda > Insecta > Coleoptera > Curculionidae > Listronotus > Listronotus oregonensis. Next base: position 38,649 of record JAHBCN010006163.1, on the reverse strand, counting down.
ACATCACTATCGCGTATGGTTGAATGATACAGGGTTGGTGAGCATACTAGAAGAGATTTGCAAGGCAGAAATCGTGTTACGACCCCCGGTCAAAATCGTTTTTTCAGGCTTTCCGCTTTAAGGTAGTGATTTGTTACAACGTTAGCTTCAAAATGCACATTACGTTTAAGTAAGACTTGGTGCTAATAAATAATGGAAATCTAAATGCTAAACGCTATTTATTGGACATTCTTGAGGACTATGTTGTGCCATTTGCCCCTTAATTGGCCAACATTTTTTATTTATGCAAGATAATGCCCGACCTCATGCAACGCGAGTAGTGCAAGACTATCTATTGAAAGTGGGCGAAGTCCAGACCTAAACCCAATAGATCATGTTTGGGATATACTCGGAAGGCAGTTACGTGCTCATCCGAACCAGCCCAACAACTTGGAGGACCTGGGCCGACTTCTGATTAAAATTTGGGATGGACTGGATGCATCAAAACAGCACTGGAAATCTTATTTTAAACATGAATCGTCGATACCAGGACACAATTAGAAGCAGGAGTGGAAATATCCGATATTAGGATCAAAAAGTTTCATATATGTTCTGGTTAGTCGTATACTTCTTGTTTCTTTCAAAACTTTATATTCATAATTTTTTTTTTTTTTCTTTATTTTTTTTTCTTACGGCTTATTCTTAGGAATACATTGTTAAAATGCTTTGTTTGAAACTAAATTAATAAAAAATATTAAAATATACTGTTTAATTGCTTACTTTTATTTTACAAATAAATTATCTGGTAATTTATGAATATTGTGTTAATTTCTTGGAGCAGTGAATATTGCGGTCAAGCTCACACCATACCCTCCGCTACAACAGCGCCTTTTTATTTAATGCAATTCTGAGGCCACTTTTTAAGCCAAACAGGCCTAAGAGATGATCCTCCTTATCTCTAGACTCCATGAAGATAAGAAAGGTAGGTGCCAGGCAGCTGCCAGCTCGGTATACCATATTAGGCTTAGCAGGAGGCTGAGCGACCCTTCAGCATTGGAGACACCCTTAAGATGCGCCTTTTCATATTTGATAATTTGACGATTGACTAGCATCAAAGCCATTCCGGGGGCTGAATTTTACTAGCTGTAGTATAGTGTACTCTTTTTAACTTATAGAACCGTTCTTGACGTGTCAATAAGTGTTTACATTGAAGTCATTTTGTAGAATCGTTCTTGATAGTTCGAAGAACGGTTCTACAAGATGAAATGAATACACTAATAGGTATAATGTGCTCGAAGATTAGATATTTTCGGAAATCAAAAAAATTTAAATAGCAATGTTGCTACATAGAAGCGACATAAATAAGGAAAAGAAGAATTAGGTTTAAATTTTCGACGGTAGATGTCGCAAAAATAAAAACAAGTTTTGTGGTTGTTTTCTTGGCTTTCTCGTTTAACTTTAGAAACGAAATTACGATAGTTATTGTTTTTGTATCTTTTATTTGTTAAAAATCAAAAATGTCTTTACAAATTAGTACCAAAGAAAAGCTTCTATACATTATTGATGATATGGAATTAATTGCAAAGTAAGTTTTTAAGAACCCCTCTGTGAATTTGTGTTGAATACATTTGTATTATAGGGAAATCATCGAAAATGCTATAGCACCTAAAAGCAACAAGCTTTCTGGGCCAGAGTACGCTCAATTAACTGAATTGTTGGTGGCAAAGGACAATGAATTGAAAGAGACTTTGAAACTGGCCACAGAACAGGTAAAATTTTGATAAGTTTAGAGCAAAATTCCATTTAATAAGCTGCAATAATGTTACTAGCAGAATGTATTTTAAGTGATAACTCTTGTTAATAAAGTACCAACACGCCCCTATTTCCCTTTTTTTATTATATGATTTTAAGTGTTGGTTACGCTAGCTTCAAAAGAAGCTGGAACAAAGTGGCCAGTGGGCAAACCTGGTCCTAAAAAAATCTATACTACAATTTTTAAATTAACTCCTATATTTTCCTTTATTTTTAAAAAGAAATAATCATTAGGTTTTGTTGACATAATTTTATCTTCTTTATTTTAAGAAGAGTTCAGTTTTGTCGACTTGCAACACTGTTCCAGATTCTTTAAGGTTATATCTCTCATTCAAAAAAACAGTGTCACTCTCCAAATTTTTAAAATTTGTAATTTATAAAAAGTACTCCAAAAGTTCTAAATTTTTATGTGGAATAAGGACACATTTCTACCACCGTTCATGTAACACTGTTGCAAAATTTTGTAAAATTGTTTATTTTTAATAATTTTTAGTCAAAAAGTAGGAATTCATTAAGTGAAATAATAAAAAAGTATATTAATTGTTTATAAATGCCTGTCTTGAATATTTTATTTATTTGGGTTATCTCACTGTTCTTTCAAATGAGCGATATGTAGATTTATTTTTGCCTCGCAAAAGATCTTTTTAAAGTAGTAGAAAACCCAACTACCTAAAGAAATTTCATTGGTTTCCATATAAAAAATAAATTTTTGTGGTCATTCTCTCTCTATTTTTTTAGGGACAGATTAACAAAAAAATGGACATACTTAAAGCTGAAGTGGAGAGGCAAGACCAAGACATCAACCACCTACAGAAACAGTTAAAAGAAGCAGAGCAGATTTTGTCAACTGCCATATACCAAGCTAATCAAAAATTGCAAAGCATTGCCAGGGCGAAGAAAAGACCAGTTTCATCTGAGGAACTTATTAAATTTGCACATAGGTAAGTCAATAATCATTTTTAACCCTTAACTGGTCGGGTATCATATTACACGCTGCTTTTTTGTGAGTGCTAGGGTTGTAAAGAAGAAGAATGTATAGTCATATCGGTAAACGACTCTTTGGGGGTATATAGAGAATTCATGTTTGTTTTTATTTCTGTACAATACATATTTTTGTATCACTTCATACAGTACCGGGAAATATAGTATACCCGAAACATATGTCGTATAGTATACCAATAAACAGTAAAATATCATTTAAGTGTTTTTTTTTTAAAAAATTAAGGTTTCCATAAAGTACCCATTTCTCATTAATCATTTTTGTCTATAGAATCAGCGCATCTAATGCTATTTGTGCCCCCCTCACATGGCAACAAGGAGATCCCAGAAGACCATATCCAACTGACATTGAAATGCGGTTAGGTTTGTTAGGCAGGCTAAGTGATCCAAGCAATGGACACTTGGTACAACAGCAGAATTCCATGAGTGATCTTCATAGAGTGGGTCATCCTGGAGGTAAATTTATTATTATAGTCGGCTCATATTTATCAGGTAACAACTAGAACACATTGTATAATTGCTGTACTTTTTTTAATTTTTAAGTTATTATTTTAAAATTCGGTATGGTTGATAGGTTGTCTAAATGTAATCTATTCACATGTTTTTATTTTTTTTTTTACTCTAGTTTGACCGGAAATGTCAGGAACTTTTGATTTTTATATCAGATATGTAAAAATATACAGGACACCCCATAAATTTTTACATATTTGGAAAATACAGGTTACTTTTCGAGTTTAACTTTTTAGCCTAAGAACCCGTGGCCGGCTACCTGTATGTATTTGAGCAGACCTGGATTTTTACACAGTGAGTCCTCTATACCTACCATACATGGAATGGAGACTCACTAAGCCCAGTGTAGCTTTACTTCTGGTAATCAGGTGGGACAGGTATCGAAATTTGACTGATTTAAAATATATTTGACCATGTCTGCCATTTGGAAACTTAAAACTATTATTATGGAAAAATAACAATGGCAGACCATTATCGCGCGTCTAACATCCTGGCAGACAATTTTTAAGGTACCGAAAAATATGAAATTTTAAAAGTAATTTATCAGGTCTGCCAATAATACAGTTTGTCTACGTCAATTGGCGGCATATGGGACACTTTCTAATTATTAAGTTTATGAAAAAAAGTTATTCCTTATAAAAAGTTCTGCGTGGTCCAACACCTCAAATGCAACCATCAGATGTTAAAAGTTACCAGTCATATACGAGCGACAGCCACGCTGGGCTTAGTAAGTCTCAATTCCATGTATGGTAGGTATAGAGGATTTACTGTAAAAATCCAGGTCTGGTCAAATACATACAGGAAGCCGGCCACTGGCTCTTAGGCTATAAAGCATATTGACTTTCTAAGAAGGAAATAGTTGATCAAGAAAAAGTTTATATTATTATATTTAATAGCTAATAAAAATGATAATATCTTTATTATACATTATACATTACATACACATGAGCATTAATATTTTTGAATAGTACAAGCTGTTTTAATACTTTTATTTTTCAGAAATCCCTGCTTCCAACCAAAACCAATTCGCCTGGCATCCGTCGGGCGAAATGCATATTAGCGTCGGTCAGGGCACGGTGGCCATGGATACGCGAAACCATAAGCAGGAGAACGAGGATGTTGAGGTTATGTCGACGGATTCGAGCAGCAGCTCCTCAAGTGATTCTCAATAAAACTCAAGTTTAAATTATTTTAAGTAATGATTATTTATTTTTTATATTTCTTACTGGATAGGTATGTTAGGTAAACCAAACATTAGATAAGGAAAAATGAATTTTAAAAAAATGTTGTCAATTTAAAGTGTATTAAGAAAAATGCAAATTCATGACCGTACTGCTTTTCAAGCTGTTTATCAATATTATGTTTAACCTCAATTATTTTATTTTAATAAACTTTATTTATTGCGATACCTGTGCCGAAAATTTAAACAATATTTTTTTTCAGTAATAAATGATTGCCCATACATCTATGTCCCTTTTAAAATTAACATATGTCGATCATTGATGATTTTTTTCTTTAAGCTGAAAAGCTAAGCTTTTAGTTTTTTTTTGTAGCAACTTTTCTATCCATTGTGAATTTTTCTCATAATTTAACATTATTTTCATAAATATAGAACTAAATCACAACCAACTACCGAAACATCCAAAAGTATCTACTTCCTTTTATCCACCTACATATGACATAATTTGAAGAATTTTACTGAAATTTTTTATAAGTATCAAACAAAAATTAGTGTAATAATACCAAAAATCCTATGAAAACTTTTATCAAAATTTTAGATATAGTTTTTGACATAAATTTCATTAGAAGTCTGATAATATGTGTAAAAGAGTCTTATTACACATACAGATTTTTTATTTAGGTGTACAGTATAGTCTGGTCATCATGTACCTTTTTGGATGAAATTTTTGTATATTCTCGGAAAATTACGATCAAGGTGTTATTCGATTCGGAATGTTATGTAGAAAGTTTAAGGAAAAGTCCCAAAAGGAGCCGATGAAAATTGCAAAAGTCATAAACAATTAAAAATAAAAAAGTAGAGCTGAGACCTACCTATAGAGGTAGCCTTACCGCTTCGCCGTGCGAAGACGATAGCGCCGTAAGTCTACCATCTTTCTATCTCACCCCGCGTGCTGGTTGGTCGTCAGGGTATATACTCCTTTTCGACTTATTCAGCTTTCTCTCTCCAACCGAAGTTTGCACAGCCGAACTGCAAGGTTGCCCCTAGTAGGTATATGCTCGAGGGTTCTAACCTTTGAATATGGTACCCTTATCGCTCGCATGGAGGTAAGTAACACGCGGCATCGCCATTCGGGAGGCCGGTCGTATTTTCGAATGTAACACGCGGGCTGACCATTTTCCTGGCGATCTCGAGTGCTACTTTACACTAGACCTTTTTCCCGCGAAAAGATCCAAAATGCACAATTATTTGTTTTCTATAAAGGTAGCATATTTTATTGTATTGTCTAATTTTATTAATCATGTCGTGCTTACCAGATGGCTATTGTTATTTCGAAAAAAAATGTGTTGCCTTGCATGTTTAAAAATAAAGAGGAAGTTGATGTAAGCAGTAGCAATAATAATAAAAATGTAAGAGGTTTTTAGATTTGTCTTTTATCTTGGAGGGTTTAAGGAGCATAGATCAAGGGTTTTCTTTTAAATTTTGGCACCTTTATTAATTTTTTTGTGCCACTGCGACAAATATTTGGGAAATATACAGGGTGGCGCGGATCTAAATTTACATACAATACCATGAGATAGAGATATCCTTGGAGGTTTTAAATAACCCACATTTAGTAGGCCTATCTCTATCCCTTACCGAGATACAGGGTGTTTTATAGGTTTTGCCTAAAATTCATTTTTGTAATATTTCTGGAAGCAGTTAAAATAAAATATTCATAATGAGTAAAATAGTTTTTATATACTTAGGTGGGTTCATCACCCGGTATATCAGATTTTTGAAAATTTTACTTTTTCTTTCAAAGAAAATGAATGTGATCCTAATGACATATTTTTCAATGTTGCCGCACTTACCACGAAGTCATAAAAATTAGATATTTTTTAGAAATCAATGAAAAATAAACAAAAAATAATTGGTAGCCTAAGAAAAGTGCCCAAATTGCCTAGAAATAGTACGTACCAGCAAAAAAATAACACAACTCCTTTTATTAAATAGTTTTTACATTATTTGTTTTTTTTTTAACATTTTTGTCATACTCGTATATCTTTTTTTTTAAATGCCTTACCAGTTTTCTAATCAAGAATATGCCGACCATGACCGCCAGCAGGGTGGTCAGGGGAGGTCCGTCGACCCCCCTGGGTTTTTTAAAATTACTTAAAATAAAACAATTTAGGTCTAAATCCTTAAATTTTAAAATATCGCCTGGGAATTAAAATAAATATGATTATTATTAAGAAATAAAAGTTGTGGTATTTTTACTTGTGTTTTTAATTCAATTAATTCTGGGCTAGTAAATTAACCCGAACTTTTGAACCCTCTCTACATTTTTTTCTGGCGGCGGCCCTGATGCCGACATTAGTTTTGTGTAGGCTTATTGCTATGGCAATGGAAGAGCAACGGCTCCAGAACCTGTAAAAAGGTTTCCCGAAACAAAAAAATGTCCAAACCATCAGAAATCGCAAACTTATTCGCTTTTATTTGCAAAAAGGGCATTTTCCTACACAGAATAATACCCAGTTCAAAAAGAATATGAGCCCCACCATATTCGGCAAGGGCTATTTCTGACTTTTTTAAATGAGACCTATTCTAAGAGATGGATAGGCCGCGGGGGCCTTTTTCTGGCCAGTGAGATCCCTGGATTTCAATCCATTAGATTTTTTCTTTTGGGGCCACATAAAAAATTTGGTATTCGAAGAATATATCAATACCCGTGATCAGCTGTTACAACTTATTATCTCTTTATTGCAAAAAATAAAAAATATTCCAAATTCATTTAGACAGGCAAAAATTAATAAAGGAGACAAAATTTAAAAGAATACCCTGGATTTATGCTCCTTAAACCGTCCAAAATAAAAAACAAATCTAAAATTTTTTTTAAGGGTTTTAAAATAAAGCCTACAACGACAAAATTAATTATTAATCAATCAATCTTTGTCGGCAAATTATTCCGTCAAAGAGCCGACAAGGACAACTCAAATATGTATGGGGGTAACAATAACCCAATTAAGGCTTAAGCATAAACATTATTATTATTATTATTGCTACTTACATCTACTTCCTCTTTATTTTTTAACTTGCAACGCAACACATGATTTTTTTCTAAATAACAATAGCATCTGGTAAGCACGACAAATCCATGATTAATAAATTTAGACAATACAATAAAATATGCTACCTTTATAGAAGACAAATAATTGTGCATTTTGGATCTTTTCGCGGGAAAAAGGTCTAGTGTAAAGTAGCACTCGAGATCGCCAGAAAAATGGTCAGCCCCCGTGTTACATTCGAAAATACGACCGGCCTCCCGAATGGCGATGCCGCTGGTTACTTGCCTCCATGCTTGCCGCTCGGCCGTGCGAACAAACGTGCTAGAGAAAAGAAGAATCGAATCATAACATTTCTCTCTCGCATGCTTGTTCCAAATAGTCGGCTGCAGCCTTACCGCTAAATTTAGTGAAAAATCCCTTCGATACACCCATTATTGCACCCCAATATATACGAGTATACAATGACCATATTACGCTTTTATCGGCTTTATTATAATTTCTAATGCCTATTTAGGAGCTGATTAATTTCAAACTTCGTAAAAATTTCTGATTTTTTCTTTACTTCAGTTTACTGTCTTTATCAACTATCCTGCACTGAACATTTTTTTTTCCGATGGGTTTACTAATGTTAACACTATAAATATCTTTTTTTTATCTGCTTACCAATTAATGATTTTATGTGACCAATTAAATGTTGACTTAACTCAGTATTTTAAGCTGTTGTTAATGCTCGTACGTTTTTTTGGGTGCTACCACATTTTATGTGACCTTAAAGTGTTAATCTTTCAATTTCTTTCGTTAATTTACTGACCAATTAAAATTTGCCCCTGATTAATTATATGCTACTCCGTTACCATTGCATTTTATTTTTATCTGAACAATAGGACTATTTTGGGGTGCTAAAGGTTTGGTTCTATACATTTCTCACCTTAATGTCCTTTTTTTCTCTGAATTTTTATTGACCAAATATCTAAAGGCACTGACCTGACCTGAATTTCTGGTCAATTTAAAATAAATTTTCTGTTGCAGGCACCTGTATCTTAAATTGGGGTGCTAAAAGTTTTTGAGTGTCCTTAAAAATTAACAGATTCAATTTTTTTGTTTTGAAATCTCACCAAATTTTGAAATTATCTGACCATTTTTAAAGGCAATATTTACATTTTACGTGGTAACAATTGGGAGGTATTGCGAATGCTCCAACTGAGAAAAGTTCTTTTGGCGGCGTCGGCCTTTGATGTATTTTTTTGAGTTTTCTTTAAATTCTTTATTTAAAGGTGTTGTCATTTAAATAAATGTGATGTTTGAACATTTTTAGAATATTAATCTAAGGTAAGCTTTTTGTACTAGAAAATAGTCTGAAATTTTTTATTTATCGAAAATAATATATTTTTTGGGTACCCTGTACCTATTGATTTTTAACATTTCACATTCTGGAAAAATGTCAGGGAAAACCTGGAAATGTCAGGGATTTTTTTCGTAATTTTAGAGAATAAACCCTGTATAAGGTTATCTATAGGAACAACAAAATAAAACCCTACATACAGTGCATAAAGATATATTTAAGTCTTCATGTACAAGCAATATTACATAATAATCCGTATTATAATTAATAACCCTACAGTATAACAAGGGGGCAGCGGCCCCCAAAATAGTGCCTCGGCACCGCACGGTAGGAAAAAGAAAAAAATCATTAGATAATATATTCGATTAGAGAACAACAATCACAAGTAAGAGTAACTTGTCCCTAATGCCAAAAATTCCCTGGACCAATATTTTACGGCTTATCGCAACTACTACTGTTTACATCATTATAGTTTAGTATATTTTATCTTATATCATTTAAAATGTCTAGCTTCAATTCAATATAATGAGCCTAGCTTCTACCCTGCAAGGCCACATCCAGTGTGTCGTTGAGGTTTCAATTGCTCAGTAAATTTGAGGTAAAAAAATGTTGCCCAAGCTGAATTTTATACGAAAATTTTATTATCAGCATTTGCGTCGTTTCCCATAGAGGCGCCAATTAAGATGTCTCATTAAAAAATTTTAATTTTATTTTGTATCTCTTTTGTTTCAATTTACATCACTTTCGTAAGTGTTTTACAGGATTCTACAGAAAACAAAACAAGATGACGTTGAATGACCCTTTATATAGAAACCAATTCTGATGGTGAGTTATTTAAGGTAAAATATACAACGTGGTGAAAAAATGTGGGTTAAAAAAATAATTTTTCTAGAAATCCATTTTTTTTTAAACCATTAGATATATAGAACACACTAATACATATTCAAAAGTTAATCTTGTTTTTTTATATGAAGAGAATGAGAAACACAAAAAAAAATTTAATTTTTGTGTCTCATTTCTTATGTCTATCCTGAAAAGTTTTTTGGTTTTTCTGAGAAATTAATTTAAAAAAAAATACTATATATAGCGAACTCTATACATGTCAATGTATGACAAAAATATTGCTCCCTTGGGAGTTACCAAATTTTTTATTTGATTAAAAATATATTTCTAACAGAAAATCTAAACAAAAAACACAAAAATCACCAGATGTTCAAAAATTGCAAATACTCAAAAAATTTAAGAATGACATCCCTAAAGCTGAGCTGAGCAACATTTTTAGACATCACACTCACCCAGTCCTAAAACACCAGACCAACTTACAAATGTAATCTTTGCAGGATAATTAAGCATTCTCTCGAAAAATTCAAAACTCGCTGTCTGAAAAGATCATCAAAAAGTTACCATCTTGTATCTCAAAACTATAAGCGATTAATCAGCTGACTTGCTCAGCTTCATATGAGAATAAAAATAGGTCTTTTGTTTAAAACAATGCCTTATTACTTTAAACAGCTCTTCAGGAGGATAAAAATATTCTTAAGTTATAATCTTCTATAAATCTTATTAACTAAAAATATATATATTCTTCCTCCAATACTATAATCCGTTTTACTAAGCAAGTCAACTAACGGAGTAAAAAATCAACATGCAAATATACTAGGGATTAATCTGAACGTTTTTATTTACATCAAAATGCGTACAGTTTTTTGGGGATATATGTCTCAATAATATAAATGCCAAGGGCCTGTATATCGGGCCTTGACATTACCTTATACCATAACAAAAATCAAGAAAAAAAATAATAAAATAACTATAGAACTAGTCTCTTCTACTGCGAAAACTTGTATTCCAAAAATCACAAAGAGAAGCTAAATTTCGCATTTTTTGGACTTAATTTAAAAACGACGCTTATAGTTTCTGGTTTTTGGGTCTTCAAAAGTGTTTACTTGTTCCACTGGTTAGTCCACCCCTGCAAAAGAAACGAAATTAACATTTTAATTAAAGAAAGAAAAATATATTATTCACCAATTCTAACATTTGTAGTTTATTATTCTTGTGTCTTGAAACGAGTTTTTCTGGATTGCTTTGTTTGATATTTATATTTTAAGATTTTTTTTAGTTTAAAAGTTTTTGCGTGAACTTTTTTGTGCTGCAATTTTCTTACATCCAATTTTATTTAAAATTTTTACAGTTTGAAATTGCTGCAGTTTGTTTTGACAATAAGGTTCACCAATATTGGTGCGCTTACACGCAATTACTGAAAATATATTATTGTTTTCAATGAAAACAGCATCCTTAGACTTGCGCTTTTTCCAATAGGGTTCCTTGTGAACAGCCTGTGCTCTTGACAACATGATGTAGTGTTGTTTAAGCGGGAATACCTATCACTCTCTTTGGTAATAGCAAACATATACATGGAATGGTTAGAAACTAATGCAATTATCTCCATGATCGTCAAACCCAAAATTTGAATTCGATATGTTGACGATAGTTTTATAATTTGGAATGGAACCGATGAACAATTAGACTTCTTTCTTGATCACCTCAATTCACCAGATGGCTCCAATAAGTTCACCATCAAGGAAGAAAAGAATGAGTGTCTACCATTGCTAGACGATCTTGGTAGTAGGTATATTGGATTAATCGAGACATCTGTATACAGTAACCCAATACATGGGGCAGTACATAAATTTTCAGTCAAAACATTTAAAACAACCAAACTAGGATTAAATAAAACGTTATGTAAACGAGCAAGTACATTATGCAGAAGTTAGCAATATCAAGATGGATCTATTTCAGAATGACTGTACTGAGAAGTCTGTAAATATTATTATAAAGAACTGTAGTACCAATAGTACGACCACCTGAAAAAGATACTCTGTCTCTCTCTTAACGTTTCAGTATGTAAAATGAACATTCGTAAAGATTAGACGGATAGTTTGGATGAACACTAAGAAGCGTCTTACCTAAAACAAAAGCTGACTCATTTAAACAGGAAGAGCACCAGATACTGGTGTTGTGTAGTACATTGGAGAAACAAAACTTCCTTTATAAATGTTTGAATTGAAAAACATAAAAAAGACACAGAGGGGCGAAACATCAAAATTAGGGGCTGAATATGTTTGATCCAAACAACACAACGTCAAGTAGTCAGAAACACGGGTTGTCCACAAGAAACCCCATAGGAAAAGTACAAGTTTAAGGAAGGATTTCAAACTATAAAAACACCTTCAGCGTTTTTTAATAATTTGTAAAAATAAGAATGCCTTACTTTTTTCTGATATGATATGATGGTATCTTATAAATACTTCTGGTTATTGTATTTATTTTGCAAGTTAGCCTAAGTGGTGATTTTTTAAAAGTAATTGACTGCGAGGTAAATTAATTTCAACATACGAAATTCTGGACAGGGAAAAGTAAAGAGAGTGATGAAACCACACAATCTCAACAAATTTATTAAAACATAGATTGTATTTAGTATCTACCATTAAAATTCCTATATTGCATTATTTGTAACTACTCTATGATAACCAGGCAACTAAGAACTAAAATAAAAACGAGCTTCATAAAAATTTAAAATATCCAATAAAAAAGAGCCACAAAAAAATCGTCGTCGTCTTATCGTCATGTCAGCAAGAGCTGATAAACTACTACGCGCGTATACGCATACGTATACCGATGTCAGCGCAGACCGTCGCGTCGGTCGAATCTAAAGATCTCTCAAACGTACGAAAATTAAAAACTGCTTGTATGTTGTATTCCAAGGCACTTCTCTGTCAAATTTGACTAAAAATAAAGAGTGGGCCAAGTTATTTCAATTAGGCCGAAATTGTTGATTATAAAGATGATCCTCGGTCCGGTAGGTCTCACGAAAGTATTAGATAGTAGATAGAATAATAATAGTTTATTTCATGTTTGTACAAAAAATTTTACACATGTCAAGAAAAAAATAATATTGGGATTTAGAAAAATTATTTAAAGCAAAGAACACATTGAAAAGCATAACAGCTTAAGAACTTACACCTAAAAAAATACGGATAAAACCGAAGTTACGTTATTGCATAAAAACATTTTCTTGAAAAATTAAAAGCAAAAACTAACAAAGCATTGAAACATTAAAATACTTAAAAATAAGCTTTAAAAATTAAAACATTACAGTCTAAAAATTCTTGTACAGAATAAAAAGCCTGTCCCACAAGGAAACTCTTAATCTTTTGTTTAAATTGTGCAAGGGGTAAAGATTTGATGTTTTGAGGAATTTTGTTATATAGCTTTATAGCAACAAATTCTGGACCATTTTGGCATCTTTTAAGCCTACGATACACCACTGCCAAGCATTCTTTATTGCGCGTGTTGTACTGTGCAGCCACAGAGACTTGATTATCTAATGTTTCCTTGCATACAGCAGATTTTCAAGCATATAACAATGGAAACGTTAAAATTTTGAGAGATTTAAAGGCACTTCTGCAGTCCTCCCGATAGGATAAGCCCGCCATCGTCCTTACGCCCTTCTCTAAAGGGCCCAAAAAACTGGTCGCCGACAGGAATGACCCCAACAATCACCGGATGAAAGCACCGATTTACCAGAGCATAATCGAGTCCCGCACGTCAGGATACGGAGCAACTAATCCTCGTAGTGAAAAACACCCTTTGCTAGTCGTCCACCACGAATCTACATGAGCATCAAACTTTAATTTGTTGTCAATTTGTCCCCCAGAAAGCGTACATGCTCCAGACACTGCGGCTGACCCGAAAGACCCGCGCATTGAAAAACCATAGATGGTCTTGTCATTATTAAGTAGCAGCCCGTTCGCCCCGAACCATTCCTCAACACTAGACCGGCCACAGCCAGCCCCTCAACACTCTCCGCAAGTGTCTCCCCACTCCTGAAAGAGACGATCATCCGCAAAGAGAGAAAACGCAGCGGATGGATCAACTGGGCAGATCATTAATAAATATTAAAAAGAGTAATGGCCCCATTATCGATCCTGCGGAACCCCCACCCCAATCTCCTCCTCTAGACGACACACCCCACCCTGACGACTTGGGATCTGCCCTCCAAATAAAGTATTAAGTCTAGTAGAGACTGAAATAATAATAATTTTATATATTGTAATTGGACATAATACAATGACTATAGAAAAACAGTACTGACCATCAGTTTCTGGGATTTCCAGGAAATTTTGTTAATTGACTTTAAAGAAAGGAACATCATTGTAAAAGCAGGTTCCGAGACAGCTTTTGCACTTGCTCATCTGCGAGACGCTATTTAGAAAGAAATACGGCAAAACCGACTGCAGGGTGTTCGTTTATTGCATAACACCGTGCTAGTGCATTCAGCTGTTGCTGTGAAGGCTGCTGTCAGGAAATGCTCATTTCGAGAAATCCGTCACCCAACCTACAGCCCAAATTTGGCTCCTAGCAATTACTAGCTCTTTGCCAAATTGAACTCGGAACTAAAAAAAACATTACCTTATGAAATTCAGACGGTTATAAAAGCTCGTTTTGCAGCCAGGGACAAAAACTATTATCTTGCTGGTATGCTTCTCAAATAATAAGAAAGAGCAGCTGCATGGAAAAGCCTTGTGAGTGTTTCAGATTCCTGGACACTATGATACATATATCGAACTTAAGGGGGTTTACATTGAAAACCAGAAATAACACTATTTTTTATTTTACCTTATATTTACCTCAGACCAGACATTTTTGGGGCCCCTTAACGAAAATATAATTGCCCCATTGACAAATTTGTAGGCACAAAATATTGACTATTCTTAAGGCTTAAGGCTTTTACTTACATGCTGTTTATCCTGCAACTCGGACAACTGACGTGAGTTATCCCACGATAGATCCAGTTTGGACATGTCCGGTATGTAATCGTGCTGTCTCAAGTTCGGAATCGGCTGTTGCTGCTGGTGGTTATAGTAAGCTCCTGGATTGTTCATAAAGTTGTCCATTTGTATGGGGCGCTGGAAATAAAAAAATATAAATTAGATTAAAACAGACGAGCAGTGTTGAAATCCTATACAGTGTGTATCAGCCAAATGGAATAAATTCAATAATAAATAAACGGGGGCGTGTTCGAAAAAACAGTCGGACACGTGTATCGGTATTTTTAGTTGCGCACTTTTTTCAGTAAATATGTTTATACAGGGTGTGTCATGTAATAGTGGCCAACACTAACTTTCCTAATTTAAATACAATAATAATAATAATAATAATAATAATTTATTGGTGCTTATATACAATAGTATTTACACAAGTCATTAAATATGAAACAGAACAGTATTAAAGAAACATAGTACAAACTAAAAATTAAAATAAAGGGGTTTAAAAGACAAAAAAAAAACGTTAAAACAATTACAAAAGTAAAAACAACGTAACTACATTTCAGCGTAGACAACGCCCTGTATATTAGTCAATTTTTGGATTCTGCAGAACATTCTAGATATTTTTCATGTACAATGTCCTATACCTATTTTTAACTGTTTTGGAAATATTAGGTGCTTTTAGATGTATTGTCTTTGCATGCCTGCCACTTTTTTGAGGGTTACTTTTTGTGCATATGCCTACTAGAGGCAGCCTTGGGAACAAGCGTGCGAGAAAGAAGCAAGAATAGGTGTATAACCTCTCTCCCTCTTTCTCTCTTAATTTGTCGGCGGTGTATACACCCCTCCCGCCAATTAATCAGCACACGGAGCGAGAGAAATGTTATACAGCTATTCGTCTTACTCTCTCGCACGCTTGTCCGCACAGCCGAGCGGCAAGGTTGCCTCTAGTAGGTAAATGCACAAAAATTAACCCTCACGAAAGTGGCAAGCGTGCAAAGGCAATAGATGCAATAAACCTGAAAAAGCTTCATATTTACGAATCAGTTGAAGATAGGTATAGGACATTGTACATAAAATATGTCTAGAATGCTAGAATATACAGGGTGTTGCATTTAAATTAAGAAAGTTGATATTGGCCACCGTCACATGACACACCCTGTATAAACAGTTTTAGTTGAAAAAATAAGCAATTAAAAATACCAATCGACGTGTCCGAGCATTTTTTCGAATAAGCCCCCATTTATTTAATATTGAATTTATTCCATTTGGCTGATCCACACTGTATAAAATAAAGCAACACAAGAAAAAATACTCTTATCTAATCTTTACATTGCAAAAAAGCTATTTTTTATTTTAAGCTTAAGAGTTTGCTATAAGAAATATAGTAAAATTCTTTTATATAAGGCGTAAAATTCTACCCAAAGAGAGACTAAACCAATTTAAAAATATACTTACAGGAAAGTCCATGGAGGTATCCTCTTGGTATAAGGCTTGTGGCCTCATGCCGAATTCCAAACCATTTCCACCCCACTTGGCTTGTTTGTCATTTAGAGCCCAATTCTGATCCATCTGGTTGCTGTAAGCCTTTCTGGCTCTTTCGGTGCCGATGGGTTGAGGCTTTCTCTCTTCCATACCAAAATGCCCCGGATCTGGATGCATACCGTGCTGAGCTCCGGACATACCGGGCGACATATTAGGCGAGTTATTGACGATCCCAGCAAGTTCGGCCCCGTTTTCGAGACCTTCGGCACTGTAAACCTTCGCTTGCAGGTTCTGAATAGTCATACCGGCCAACCCACTGATCAATTCGTTTTGCTGCTGGTTGAAAGTGGGTTGTGTCATGCCCATCCACGACCGGTTCTGCGATGAGTTTCCAAGTCCGCCGCCTCTATGGTACGGGTTGTTGTCCATGCCACTTTTCACTGGAAACATGTTGTTTTGCATGTTCATCTGAAAGCCGTTGTACATCTGGGGCGCTGGTTTATTTTGCATGGAGCTGTAGACTGAACCAGAATATTCGGGAGCCTTGGGATTCAATCGAGACATGCTAGCAGATTGCTGAATGTTCACTTGAGGTTGAGGTTGAGAAAAATTAAGGCTTTGAATTGGATTGAAATTCTGTAAAAGCTGAGCTTCATTATTTAAGCTCATTAAATTTGGTAGTGTGTTGGCTGCCTTGTTAAAGTCCATAAAGGCCATGAAATCATTGGGATTGTTCTGGGAGACCTGGGGCCTAGAACCTATCGGAGGCAAGGGATTCTGGGGCTTTGAAGGTTCTTGGTAAGGGGGGAAAGCATTACTTGCCGACATATTTGGTGGGGTAGTACTGTTACTGCTTGTCTTAGAGGAAACAGGTGAACATACTGCAACACCTCTGTATCCGCGCTTTCGTCACATCAACCTCTGGTGGAGGTTCTTGATTAATAAATTTGTCTTGTGCAGTGATTTGACTACTTCCTCCGCCGGCTACTGAAGCAAAGTTTGGTAATTTCGGTTGTTCCTGCTCTCGTCTGTTCCAGTAGTCTCTAGTGAAATAGCGAGTACTCTGAGGTAGGTTGCACAGGTGGATGCGATGGTTCTTCTTGCTGTTGTTGGGGTACTTGAATCGTAGGCTGCATATTGCTGGTAGATGTTGAAACTCCAGTGGCTGCCTCGCTTACAGTGGCGGATGAAGCGGGTGGATGACTCGCTTGAACTACGTTACCAAACGTTGGCTGCTGCTGCTGTTGTTGGGGCTTACTAACAGTGGAAGTATGGAAGTGTTGCATTGTAGGAGGCGCCGATCCAGCCGGTGCAGGTCTAGCGCTCTTACTGGGCGAATTTTGAATATTAACTGGCGCGTTAGTGGGAGGTTGAGGCGAGACTGGACCCGCATTGGATACAGCAGGGGTTCCTAATGTTGTCCTTGGTTTCATAAGAGTAATATTTCCCCCAAAGTAGTGTGACTCACATTTGTATTTGCCTGATTTGCCGATGAAGTTTCGGTCAACTTTGCTGCAAAAGTCTGACTTGCAGATGTAGTGATAATTTTAGCGGGAGTGGGACGGCTAGCGGGGGCAGTAGATGTAGGCATTCTAACAAGATTTTGTTGCTGGGCTTGTGCATTTTTCCTCCGCTTTGCAACTAATCTTGGAGCCGTTACTCTAGTAGTTATAAGAGGAGTAGCTTGTCTGTACTTCATAGTAGACGCTGTGGTAAATCTAGTAATTGGTTGCTGAACTGTTGGAGCTATAGTCTGCACTATTTTAGGGTGCGCTGTCGCTGTTAAAGTACTAGACTGAGTGGCAGTGGCTAACTTTCCGGCATTCTTTTTGTCGCAATCTGAGTTTTATCCCATAAAGTAGTCGTGGTACTGCTGTCTTGGAGGTCTTTGGCAGTATTGACATTATGTCTACGTCAGGATCTTTAATAAGCGTTGTTATTAAGTTATGCGCCTGTTTAGTTATATCAAGCGTACCCTTAATGGTAATTATCCTTTCCCCTTGGCCTTTGCTTTGTTTTTCTACTTCAATAAGTGCGCCAGTGTATTGACGAATAGCATTTATGTTGCTTCCGCCCCTGCCTATAACTCTAGAGATGGCATTAAGGGGTACAGATACCTTTTTAACTCCAGATTCAGTGACTGTCTGCACCGATGACTTTCTAACCACTTCCTTCCAACCTTCTTCACGTTTTGTAGACTGTTTGGGACTAACACTACTCGTACCTTTGGTGTTTTGCTGTGGACCGTGGTTTTCTTCCACAGATTTTTTATTTTTTACGGGAGTGACATAATTTTCATTACCAGTAGCTTCAAAGTCGTCTCTATCTGCAGGCGATTTTGTGCTGACTTCGAAACTTATCGATTTCGGTGATTTTTCGATTGTAGCCGCTAAGGTCGACTTTCTAGACGACTTGGTAGGTGTTTTAGGTTCCTTATTTTCCTTATCTTTAATGTCAGATTTGTCGCGAGTCTCGTATACTTCGGATGCTTTACTGGTACTCGCTTTAGTCTTGCCTTGTAAAGTATCTTCTTTTGGAGAACTTTCTTTTTCTTTACCCTTCTTAGTCTTTTTGTTCTTACGCTTTTCCTTGGGCGTTTTAATATCGTTGCTGGAGCAACTACCCTGGCTGTTAGCATCAATGCCACTGTCACCCTCTTCCTTATCATTGGTAGTGCTTTGGTTAACTTCAGGCACAGTATCCTCTGCTTCTTCTTTTTCTTCATTTTTGACACTTTCGTCGTAGTTTTCATTTTTCTTATTTTCTTCAAGCAACTTTTTGTGTTGCTCCTTTTTCTCGAGACGCTTCTTTTTCTTCCTTTCACGTCTTTTAGCGGCTGCAAGCCTCTTAATTCCTCCCTCGTCCTCTCAGATTGAGCTCCTCCAAGAGAATCGAGGCATTTTTATTGCCCGGGCAGCTTGGGTTTCTTTAGCCGCCGAATTATTTTGACGCATTCGTGACATTTCTCGAGTAGTTCTTTATCGCTTATAGTCGCTATGTAGCGCATCATTTCTTGGTCGCTAGGAAACTGAGTGACGTGATGCACCATCCATTTGACCACTTTCACGTGGCCCTTTTCGAAATGCCGCCATGAGGCAAGACACTTTACGGTTATCTTGAGAATCGATGTCTGCGCTGACGTTATAAAGGAGCTCAACCACTGGTAAATGGCCTCCGTTAGCTGCCAACCACAAGGGGGAATTTCCCTTCTTGTTTTTGACTTCGACTTGTGCCCTCGACAGAGAAGCAGTTCGACGAATCTAACGTGGCCTTTATCTGCTGCGATAGTCAAAGCCGTGTCTCGAGATGAAGGAACAGGTAGCGTTGACATCAGCACCTGTAAAAACTGAAAATAGTTAAATGACCCCTAAAGAAGACATCTATTAAAAACCTATTTTGCGAATCTAATGATTTCAAATAAAATTTAATCATCACACTGCTCACCTTTATCCAATAAAACTCGACCTACGTCCACATAACCACCCGAAGCTGCTTCCATTAGCGGAGTTAATCCAGTTTTGGCACGATGCTCCACATTTGCCTTTCGATCTAAAAGAAGGCTAACTACTTCGTGTCTTCCCTAGAATTTAAAAAAATAATAATATAAGCCCAAAAATTACCGTGGACATTATAACTTGCGTAGATGGAAATTATTGCATTATCGTCACATTTAGACGTACCTGAAAGCACGCAAGGGTAAGCGCAGTGTTGCGGTTAGTTTCAATTTGCGCGTTGATGTCGCTTCCCATGTCAAGTAAAAGTTTGACGGCAGCCGTATGTCCATTCATTGCTGCTAACATTAGAGGGAAATACCCAGCTTAGAACCTAAATGAAAAATTTCAAGAAAGTTAGAATAATAAATTATACATTTTAAAAACGATATTATTTACCTGTACGCGAGTTAATTTCAGCTCCATGACTCAACAAAAGCTTAATAATGTTCACATAACCTCCCGAGGCGGCCAAACTGAGTGGAGTATAATCTGATACATTTCTATGCTCCTTGTTGGCGTTGCGTTTAGCAAGTTCCACCACCTCATTAACGACCTCCACTGCAAGCCAAACTTAGAGGAGTATCCTTAGTCCCTTCAGATTGTGCTTCAATGTCCGCATTGTGATTGAGGAGTATCTCGACAACTTTCTCGTGGCCGGCAGTTGCCGCAAGGATTAATGGTGTAAATCCTAAAGAAAAAAAGTAGTTAATACACATACAGTACCTACAAGAATGGTGGAATCTACTAATAAAACTCATGTAACACCTTACCTTTTTATCACGTTCTCGATATCGCTCCCGACTAATCAGCAATTCCACCAGCTCCTCATGACCACCTGCCATGCCAATGTTAACGCGGTGTCGTGGTTGCTCTCCGTTTCAGAATCGACATCCATACAGGGTGAAATGATCGAATTGGTGCATTGACGCTGATTTGCGCCGCTGTACTGAGTGATAGCCGAATTATGGTCAATTTGGTAGTTCTGTTCCTGCTGGAAGTTGTTTTGGGTGCTGTTTTGGTGCCTGATGACTCGGCCTTTCTTAAATTTCATTTCAGAGACCTGCATAAGAGAAATCACTTTCTATGACAAATCAAGTTGTAAAGACACAGTAAATAGTACTATACCAAGAGTAAAAACCGAAATCTATAGATATGTAACGCTAGACGAGCAGTTCGAGTCGTGACCATCATGTTATGAACACTGCATCGACAGTTTAAATATTACATTTAACAGCACTAGTTTGTTTCGATATCCAAAAATCGTTTTATAAAGTAGAGTTTAACAGCCTACTTTACAAAATTCATTCTGTAACGGATTAGCAAACTCATAGGAAACTTAATGCGTTCGAGACCTGCTTCCAAGCAATATTTTTCGTAAATAAGCAAACAGTTGTCACAATGTGACAGGAAATATAACCTAATATCTGTAAAACTTTGAAATAGTTAACTAACTGTTGAATGCCTTCGTTTTACCCAAATTGGTATTTTGGTGTATTATTTGGTCATCTCCATATTTATGTATATAGTATGAAGTAATTAATTCAAGAAGGTACACTGTAAGTTCTTAAGAGGATTCTCTGGTTTGGAAGGTTCAGGAAACTGATTTTTTTTTGTATAAACTGTTTCCTTAATATGTCTAGAACATGGTGGTAAAGTGATTTTTCAAAGTTCGAAGCCATTATAAAGATACAGCAGTTAAAAGAAGCAGGTGTTCGGCGACCCTATTCTGTTCTGTCGGCTTGATACCTGAGACCCTTCTTTACAAAGGTATGCTTATTAAAGTACAGACAAGTGTAAACAAATTAAGGAAAAAATTGGTGTAGTTATTCACGTTGAGTGGTATCGCAGAATAATGGTAAGTTAGGATTTTTATGGTTTATCTGTACTTGAAACTTCAAACGCGTTTGTCTCAAAACTATGTTTTTCAAACTTTTCTCCATCATATCTCGAGAACGGCTTGACTGATTCACCTCAAATTTATAGGGTTGAATCACCACATATAGACGCACAGAATGGTCTATTATCATGCCAAAATCTAAAATATTTTTTTTTAACAAAAAGTTGACAAAAAATACATGAAAATCGAAAGTTTTTGTTCCGAAGTCTCAAAAATCCAATTTTCAAAATTTTCTTTGCATAATAGTTCTTTTCATGTATTTAGGCTTAAAGATTAAAACGCCGCCGATTTTTTGTAGTTTCAGAAAAGCCAATCAGCTGATTTCATGAAGGAAGTGAGAGTTAGTTGTGGTTAGTTAGTGTCTTCAGAGCACTATAACTTTGGGTCCTCACAAAAAAATCCCAAAAAATGCATAAAAATCAGATCGTCTAACCAGAGAACCCCTTTAAAATAAATGAATTTTAAACAATTTGGTTTTTACCCAAAACGAGACTTTGACCACACCTAATGCTTAGAACATTTATTAGATTATCTTAAGAAAACCAAAGAATAAAAATTCTATATTCTTCCACAATTACCATTTTCGGTAAATCGCGTCAATACTAAATATAAAAAGGCATTTTATTTGGAAACTCTCAAAACAAGCCTTTATTAACTTTAACTTAATTATAACTGCATTAGTTAAAGATTTTAATGGTGGATGTATCCTCCCTACGTTCTTGGTAAAGGTTTAAAAGCTCAGTAACGCGCAAAGGATAACCGAGAAGAATAAAAATCTAAAAGGCAATTCTATTCTACAAATATAATTATAACATCGTAAGAATATGCCCCATTTTACTCCATGCGTCGCTCACCTTTTGTATCTTCTTGCCGTCGCCGCTGGTTTGCGTCTGCGTTGCAGCCTGCACTTGATTCGAGCTCTGCTGTTGCTGTGTTGTCACCTGCTGTATGACCTGCTGTCCTGTTACATTTTGCTGCTGGTGTTGACCACAGGGCTGACAGATATGAGTACCTAAATAGACATTCTTGGTAAAATTCCGATAACAATTCTTTAAAATAGATTGAAAAAAAGTAGCGATATTTTTATCGCTTTAAATTTTATTTGTGTGTTGGTTTTAGGTAAACTTTACCTTGGGTTACATGACCACAAGCTGCAACCTGCTGGGTTTGTTGAGGGGCGGTGACGCAAGTTTGAGGTTGAGGGATACAAACGTCTGTTGTTGAGTAGGGAGCGGCTGGGCTACTGTCCCTGCTCCTGTTAGTGAATCTGCTGAAATACATTGAAAAATTATTGTTGATTGAATACTGTGTTAGAAAGTAATTGGAAGATGTAAATTGTTTAAAACCCATTTGTTATCAAATAATTGATAAAACAGCTCTCAGACAATTATAATTTTGTATATTAAGATACCAAGAAAAAAATAGCAACAAGTTTTATGTAATATACAAAATGGACAATGAATTTGGAAAAATAAATTAACAGTATGTAGGTTCCCTTACAGTCCATTTAGGGAAGCTTGGCACCTTCTACTTTTCCTTATCCCAAGAGTATCTAGACTATAGGTTCGTTTCAATCCGCAGTTTTTGTATCTCCGCGAAATGGTTTCGAAACTGTTAGAACCGATCACACGCGCAAGTGTTGACCTTGCACGGTTTTATGTCGTTACAATGACCGGCAACGGTTCACGAACGATCATAAGTTTGGAAGGAGCAGTAAAGCGATCGTGTAATACACCGTCAATCATCGTTTGGAACATATTTTATTGACTGGGCTTGCGCGTGACTGTACTACAAACAGTTTCTTGCTGGGTTGGAACAAACCTTATGAATCCAGTTACCTGCAAAGGATTTTCCTTCTCCTTCAAGACTAAAAACCTTCTATGTAAATAAACTGCCTCTTACTTTACTTATTAAGACTCCCAAGAACAATAAAATACCCAATTTAATTATTCAATATACCCACATCTAAGATTGTAGCTGGCAGATGGAATACTTAGGATAAAGTAATATTTGACAGTACTTACCAAGTTGTTGTTGTTTTAAGCTATATCCAGCCTGAAATCCTTGCACCCACTGATCTTTCTGCATACCTCCCGCAGCCAGATAATGCTCATAGGGATACAGCGCGTGAACGGGAACTTGTCCTGGTGTGCCAGGAGTACCTGTGCCTGCCGGTACCGCGAAATATTCTACTCGTGAAAGGTCGGCTAAAAATATGTTTAAAATGTTAAGAGTCGAGTTTACTTTTCCTCTTTCCACAATATGTCTTTAGAAATTTTAATGTTTTACAACTTCATATTATCAGCTTAAAAGGACAATTGTTCTGATCAATTTTAGAGCCGTTCTTACCAGTATTGCCAGTAGCAGCTGCAGCCGCAGCAGCCGCCGCCTGGAGGTCGGCTTGCTGCGCGGCTGTCAACGACGCTATCATGGTCTCGTCCAGCGTGCCGGGATAGGATGGCACTTCCAGAGTCTGGACCATGTCGTCCGTAAAATCCTTGTCGGTTATTTCCAGTTTGGTCACTTTGTTCTGGGAATTGGGGTCTTGTAGGGGGGGGTCGTACACTTCGAGACGTGTTTTTTGCTGAAAATAATATGAAATCATCAGTATGGATGTTAACAGTCCAGGATAAAAGTTGTTAGTTTTAAAACATGTAGAATAGAATATATCTAAACACTCACTGGTGATCCTACCGTGGCCGCTCTAATGAACGGTATTGAAGTGTTGGAAACTTTTTTGTAAAATTGAGGCAGTCAGAAGGCTTTCCTGTTGGTCGTCCTTCAGTAATGTTATGTCTAAGTCTTGCACGTTAATAAGTTCGGGTGGGACAGTGCCATCGATCTGAAAAGAAAAGAATTTAGGTGACTCGAAAAGGAACTAGTTTTTTTATAAAAGGCAAGAGTTATTAACAATTTTAAATTCTCACTACTTAGTTTACAGATATGTTCTATATTGTTATGGCGAATTCACAGTACTACAATTTCTGACGTCATAAACTGTATCAAGACGAACTCATTATTTCGGTCTAAACACTCGACCGGTGCATGCCAGAAAAATTGTAGTACTGCGGAAAGGTTCTCTCTCTAGGGTACTTCAAGTACCTTTGTGTCAATGATTAATATACAGGGTGTCCGGGTTTATGTGGGAAATCTCTCGGATCCAGGTAGAACATACCGAACGTTCCTATAAAAAAATTCCTACAGGCCTTTATTACGAAGATACAGCCGCCTAAAGGACGCCGCTGGAAATTGGTTTTTCTTAAATTACTTTTAAACTACTCGGTATAATTTAATAAAAATTTTATGTGATAAACACTATGAAGGACCTCTTAAAATGATATCCTTAAAATACATTTACCTTGTTTACTTCGCCAGGGGCGGACTAGGTTGTACACTTTAATGCCTATATTTTTAACACCCTGTATGTTAAAGCCTCGAAAAAAATATTTATGGATACCTGGAACCTTACACAAAAAAAAGGTACACTTGTTCATTATCGATAAAATGAACCATTTTGGAGAAAAAAATTAATAAACTAGCTAATGTTTTTTTTTTTAATAAAAAGAAATGTGATATTTTTCTTTTTTTCTGCTCACCAAATTGCGATACGCCAGTCATTCAAAGAACAGAGAAATTTCATTTTAAGTTATTTAATTTTAAAAAAATACATGTTCTTAAAAATGCAGTGGTGTCCTAAAAAGGTACATTTACGAACTTATTTAAAAAACCTATGTTTGTTTTTTTTTTGTCATTCTTGAGTAAAAACTAAACTTAAAAAAACTGAAAAAATAATGTAAACCAAAATGGTATTGTATCTTATTTACCTATCGGAATTTTTTTATTTCTTAATTTTTTAAACGCACTATTGTTGCAAACGTTGCTATAACTACAAATTAAGCAAATACGAGTACCTATCATTTAGAACTTATCATCTTTTACATTATCAACATATTCATCCTTTGTTCGATAATATTTTTTTAAATTTTGGATTTCTTGGTGAATTTAATTTAAATTGCGTCAAAATATGGAATTTACCTTTATTGAGTATGCACATATGCATCTTATGTGGAAGCAAAAAGATTGTACGAAGAAAGATTTCCTAATCGCATTATTCCAGATCAGAAGACATTTCAACGAGTTGATCAACGTCTAAGGGAAACTGGTAGGTTTTTGGTTTCCACATATTAAGGTGATATTATTGACTTTCTTAAATGCAATTTTAGAACGTTTTGAAAAAAAAAAAAGAATAATGGTGGTCGGAGAAGAACAGCACGTACAGTACAATTGGAGGAAGACATTTTAGATGCTGTAGCTGATACTCCTACAACGAGCACTCAAAAATTAGCCGCTCAGCTTCATACGTCCAAATCAATTGTACATGAGGTTGCTGTAAGGCACCACCTAAATAATGTTTTTGCAAACCGTTGGATAGGTAGAGGAGGAACTATTGCCTGGCCTCCTCGGTCTCCGGATCTAACACCATTAGATTTTTATCTATGGGGTCATCTCAAAACCTTAGTGTATTCCACTCCGGTCGATACTCGGGAAGAACTGCTCCAAAGAATTACATTTCATTGTAATGATATAAGAAACAATCCAGGGTTATTGTGGCGAGTGCAGCAGTCCTCGATTCGTCGTGCCCGCGAATGTATTAGAGTTCACGGAGCCCACGTCGAACCTACTTATGAAGTTTTTAATAATTAATTGTTCATTGTTCGAATTGAAGAATTTAACTTTTGTTTACATAATTTGTTTTTGCAATTTTTTAAATTAAATAAGTTAAAATGAAATTTCTCTGTTCTTTGAATCACTGGCGTATCGCAATTTGGTGAGCAAAAAAAAAGAAAAATATCACATTTCTTTTTATTAAAAAAAAACATTAGCTAGTTTATTAATTTTTTTCTCGAAAACGGTTAATTTTATCGATAATGAACAAGAGTACCTTTTTTTTAGTGTAAGGTTCCAGGTATCCAAAAATATTTTTTTCGAGGCTTTAACATACAGGGTGTTAAAAATATAGGCATTAAAGTGTACAACCCTGTCCGCCCCTGGTAAAGTAAACAAGGTAAATGTATTTTAAGGATATCATTTTAAGAGGTCCTTAATAGTGTTTATCACATAAAATTTTGATTAAACTATACCGAGTAGTTTAAAAGTAATTTAAGAAAAACCAATTTTCAGCGGCGTCCTTTAGGCAGCTGTATCTTCGTAATGAAGGCCTGTAGGATTTTTTTTTATAGCAACGTTTGGTATTATTTTTCGATGTTCTACCTGGATCCGAGAGATTTTCCACATAAACCCGGACACCCTGTAATAACGATATAACGTCGGAATTATACCCATTTGTAATGACGTCATTTTTGTTTATCTTTGTTTAGTATATTTCAAACAGCGGTGACAACGAACTTTTGAAAAAAATTGGTGTCCGATGATTATTTATTTTTTATATTTTTGGTTATGTGAAGTATCCGTCACTACCAATCAAAAACATTGGAATGTCAACTCAATGTCGAAAGTTATTTTGAAAAGTTTTAAATAATGCCAAGAAAAAGATATAATAGAGATAATGACGAAAATATTTTTAAACCCAGGCATTCTGTGCAAATCACCGCCGTTAACCCAATGTCAGCCAAAATGAAATACTTAATGATGTACGGGGGGATTCATAAACTTCCCAGAATTCTTGAAAGTAAAAAAGGAGCCAGGACGGAGAAAAATGATAATAAAATGGATATGGATAGGGAAACATATGGTAAAGGTTAAGGGATAGTCCAAAACCCAGTAAGAAAACCCAAAAAAAAAACTCCCCAGAGACAAATAAGGTTGTAGAAATGGATAATACGGGATAAAGAAAAAAAAACCAAATAAAGAAGTCGTAGCCACAAACCATGAATTGGAAAAAACAAAACCCCTTTAAAAAAATCTTGGAAGCATTGGACAACATAGAGGCGAAACAAAAAAAGAAACAAACAACAGTTTATTATTTACTAAGACAGAAAAAGGGTAGTCAGAAAATCATTTTTGGTACAAATGGACACTCACTAAAATGGTACATCACATGGGGATGCTGGAAAAAAAAAATCTCTATAAAGGTAAAAGAAACAACCATACCCACAGCATACTTATGCTAGGCTCTTGATTTCCCAGAAAACCTAAAGTCCCCAACGCCCGTTCACAAGTGAACATAAAAACCCTGGACAACTCCACCTTCAAACAATAAAATCGAAACAGTGCTGAGACTACCACAAGGTCCAGATATTGATAAAACCATGAGAATAATAAAGGACAACAAAAAAGAAAGGACACGAGGGGTTTTAAAAACTTTGACCGACAAAAACGGATCCTTATAATTGAAAGTCACAGCAAATCAGCAAAAAAAACTACGGAAAGCTATGGAAAATCGAACAGACATAACTATAAAGGAACTAAATAAAACGATCCAATGGTTATGATAAAGGAGTTAAAAAATTACCCATGAAGAATTTGTATCAGAGCTAATTCGAAAAAACCCAAAAAAAAAATGCGAAATTGAAGCAAAACAAGGATAGAAGTGGTAGCAAAAAAAGAATGAAAATTTTTGGGAAAAAAATTTGATTAAAGTCAACTCCCAAAATTGCAAAGGGTTTAAAAAAAAAAAAAGAAAATTTTTTTTTTTTTATCTTATGTCCACATATGTTCAGGAATTTTTCCATTGACAATAAAGTTATAATTGCTGTGGATTTGGACATGTTCCCAAATACTGCAATAAAGAAGAGTGTTGTTTAAATGTGGCGATAAACAAAAGGGGTGAAAACTGTTTGCATCAATACAAAAAAGTCCAAATTGCCCCTTAGGGGGGTACACTAAAAAAAGTCACCCCAGCTAGAGATCGAAAAATTCCCAATTTTTTTTACGAAAATTGAAAGAACCAGAAGAAACAAAAATACGACATTAAAGGTGATTTTTTAGGCCAAAAGAAAGTCTGTAAAAAAAACCACTGCAGCTAACACTATAACTGTGATACACCAAAATTTACAAAAACAATTGGCAACAGTGTTCCCGAATTGAAGGTTACTGCAGGAAAACGGAGTGCAATGTCTTGTGTGTTTAAACATTGGAAGACACAAACACAGTTGGAAAACTAGGGATTTGTGGTTTTCGTTTGTAATATTTCTTTGGTCCAAGAAAACAACATGGTGGTAGTGCAATCTAGGGGAAATAATATCAACTGTAAAGTAAGAGGGGCATAAATACTATTAGTGGGGGGAATAGAATGTTGTGTTAATGGAAAGCAAGAAAAAAAAAATTGTAGTCGTTTTCAGTGTATAGACCCCTAAAAAGATCCAATTTTTGAAGGATGGAGGAATTTGGGCAAAAAGCACTTCTGAAAAGGGGGACGGGGGATTGCTGGTGTTTTTTAAATAGATTTTTTTAACGAATGATAAAAATTGTCCCCCCTTTTTTTGTCAATAGTTCACTTTTTTATGTGGAACATAAGATATCGGGGGGTCACCAAATTAGTGCAAAAAGGGGGTTCTTGAAAAACAATATTCTAACCAACTATAAGGGCGATTATATTTCTAAAGTTTTGCATACTCATATCTCAGATCACACAGCACAAAAAATTACTGCCCCTTTTTTGCCCCTTTTTTTCTTCAACACATGTGAAAACAGACATTTTAACGAACAAAATAAAAACTTTTTTTTAAAAAAATTTTAAAAAAACTAGAAATTGGAAGCGGGTGAAAAAAATAAATGCAAATTTAGTTAACCAACAATGGACGAGTTCATGAAGGGCTTATTGATAGTTTTTTTAAAAACCCCCTTTTTCCCCATTAAAAAAACCCAAAAAAAATTTTTTAATAAAAGTAAATATATGCAACTTTTTCCCGGGGAGATACAAGTATGCAAAAACACAACTAGATAATCTGTAAAACTAAAAAAAAAAGATCGGGCTTTTTAAAAGTTTTTGGTATACAAAAAAAAAGTAAAATACGATAATCTGTTGTTAAAGTGTAAAGCAAAGACATTATTATAACAAAATAACTACCTCAGAAAAAAAAGAAAAAAAACCTGGGCTATAGTTAATAATATAACTGGTAGGAAATTTTAAACAAAAACTTTAAAATTTAAAGGGGGAAAAAAAATTTAAAAAGATAAATTTAAGAATAAAAAATTTAACAGCTGCTCCTAAACTATTAGATCAACTGAAAATTAATTTTTCCATTTACCACAAAGATTTAAGGTGCCCGGGGCCCCTTTTCCGCCATTTTTAGTGGATGATAAAGAAATTTGAAACGTCAAAATTTTTCCAAAAAAAAGGGGGTTAAAAATAGGGGAAAGGGGGCGAAATATCCACCTCGATTTTAAAAAAAATTGCATCGGGGGCCCTTTTAAAACCACTATTTCATATTATTAACAATTCTCAAAAAAAATGGAATATTCCCAGAGACTTAAAACAAGCTTTTTTGTCCCCCTTTTTTTTAAAAAAAAAATAAAAAAAAATTGAAAAAAGGCCAATTAGTTTATTGTCAGCTTTTTTCCCAAAAATTTTTTAACGTGTTAAGGGGTAATCGAATTATGGATCATATTTTAAAAAAAAATTTAAATTTAAATGTAATTACATGCCTATTTAAAAGGGTAGATCAACACAAACAGCAGGTTTTAAATTTTTTCTGAGAACATACTAGATTCTTTAGAAAGAGGAGAATTCCCCCTGGGTCTTTTTTTCTTGATCTGTCAAAGGGCCCTTAAATTTTGGGGAAATTTTGGCAATTATCTAAAAAAACTGGAATTATATGGAATTCGTGATGAAGACAAAAAATGGGTCTTATCCTATTTGGCTCACAGGCATCAAAAAAATTATAATGGGGCCCTGGAAGGGTTTTTGGGTCGAATCAGAGAATATAGGGGATGTTTTGGGTGTACCCCCCAGGGTAGTGTGATAAAATTATTTTTTTAATATAACAAACGATTTTTTAATTTAAACCCCCAAAAAAATTTTTAAAACACAAAAAAAAGCCATGCAAACATTTTTGAAAACCCCTTTTTGGGGGTTTTTTCCTCCCTTTTTTTAAGGAAAAAAAAAAAGGGGTTTTGACAAAGTCCCATAAAAAGGGTTTTCCAAAAAAGTTAATTTTAAAATTCCCCGACCCAAAATTTTACTGTTTCGGGAAGCAGATCGAGAATACAAGCACCAGAAAAGGGGGATTAAAGAAAAAAGATCTGACGGATAGTACTAAGTTTTTGGCATAGTTATAGATAATAAAAATTTTTTAGATGGACATGTGGCGCATGTCTTATCCAAGCGAATAGGGTCTGCTACCACCCCCGGGGTTTTTTAAAAAAAATACATAGGGTAACCCAACAAAAAAAAACAGTATATTTTTTAATTTTTAAGGGGGAAAAAATTAGATATGGAATCAAAAATTTTATAAAAAATTTTAGGGGCATCGGGAAAAACTTTTTTTTTTCCAAAAAAAAGGGGGGTTTAAAAATAATTCTTTGGGGGAAAACCACTTTGGAAAAAATGCAGGGGAAAATTCAAGCAGACTAAGTTACTGACCGTGACTGCAGTTTACATACAGGAGGGGGACTGTTCTTTTTTAAAAAAAACATTTATTTGACTCAAAGAAAACAAAAAAAAGGTGTATCCAACAAGAACCGTTAATTACACGACCCTAAGCATAAATTAAGAATGAAGGGAAAAATGGAGCATACTTTCTCGGGGGCAAAAAATTTTACAATAGTTTACCGCAGAAAAATTTTAAAAAAAACACAAATATCAAAAAACCTGAAAAAGACCCTATTCAGTTTACTTTTTTAGACATCGAGCCATAACATAAAAAAATTTTTTTTTTGAATTAGTTTTAGAAATTCTTTTTTAATTTTTTCCTTTATGTTTTTTGGGAAAAAAATTTTGGGGAAAAAAAAATTATTATTATTATTTTATTATTATTATTATAATGAACAAACCCCCCCCTGATAATTTTAAATATCTCGGCTTTTTCTGAAAAAGAAACAAAAATCCGAAACGGGGAAAAAAAAATTTTTTAAATTTTTTAATGTAAAAACAGCAAGCCGCAGATAAAAAAAACTGGGGCCCAACAACGATCGCAAATATAAAGAAAAAAAGGGATTAAAAAAAAACCAGGGTTACGCTTCCAGTATGTCTTTTTTAAAAAAGACTGCAAAATCTTAAAAATTTCAACAAATTTAATATATATAATTTTTGGGGAACCCAAAATTTTTTTTATGTTTGCCAAGAAAGAATTTGTAAAAATTGGGGGAAAAATAAAAAGAAATTTCAGGGAAGAAAAAATTTAATATTTTGAGGTCTCCATCACCCTTTAGAAGATGGATCAAAAAATATAAACAAAGGGAAAAAACAAATAATAGAAAATATTTGATGGACTTGCCACATATTGTTCATAAAAAAATAATTTTTTTTAGGGGGGTATATCAAAAATAGAAATTTAGGTCCAGAAGGTTTTACTCAAGTTTTTATCGACTGCTCTACTGCTTGTATCAATTTGAAGTGTGATTTTATTTCGAACTTGTTCATCTTCTAGCTGAAAAAAGCCAATACATTTAAAATTATCATCTGCGTTTGTTTATTATTTATGATTAATCATAATAATCGTTAATTGTTATTAAGTTTGGTAATAAATAAATACTACAAGATTATTTTTATTTTTGGGGGTTAAAAGTGAGAGGGGAAAAAAAAAATTATAATATATTTTTTTGTTAATTTCGGGAAAAAAAAAATAACCACAAATTTTTAAAATTTTCTGAACGCGAAAAAAAAATTTTTTCCCAAAAAAACCCCCAACCTGTTGATAGAAAAAATTTAATTATCTATTTACGCCATACGTTTTTTCTAAAATTGGATGAAAAAACCCCAAAAATGGGTATAATTAAAACTTTATACTAGGGGGGGAAAAAAACCCAAAACCTACTTTTGAAATGTTTTTTGGGATTGCTGCCCCTGTCCATTTCTGGGTTGTTGCGGTTGAAAAAATTGCAGTTGCCAAAACTTTAAAAACCCTTTTTGTAAAAAAAAACAAATATACAGGGTGGGGCAACTAAATTAAGATATACTGAAGCTCCAAAATATAATTATATATCAAAGAAACTATATCATCGGTGCAGCTAAAAAATTTTTAGACTACCAAATTCTTAGATTAAAAAAAAAAAACAAACGATACCTGTTGGTCAGGGGCGAAAATATTGAAAGTCTTAGGTGGCGCTGGACTAGCTTGCTGCTGCGGCTGCGTGCCATTCGGGGATTATTGGAAACTTGGGCAGTTTGTTGCTGGGCCTGTTGCTTCCTTTTATTTTTCCCCCCCTTTTTTAATTGGTTTCACTTTTTTGACCCGGATAGCAGTATTCTATCGCATTAAAAAAATAATATTAAGATTCAATGACTAATTTATTTTCATTGTAAGTAACAACATCTATTCTATTAAAAAAAGCAAGCGAAAAATTTGGGGTTTTTAAATTCCCCCATACTCTAAAACCCTTGGGGGGGGTTTGGGGTTTTTTTAAAAGGCGGATGCGGGCACCAGCGTACCCAATGGGGGGCCCCCGGGTGCCGTAACCACACCTCCGTTGGAACCGTCGCGGTAGTCGTGCCCAGCGACACGCCCACCTGCGCAGAGCTGGCAGGCATGGGGGAAAAGAAAAGCGGGCGCCGCCGTTTGTTGCGCCTGGCTGGAAGGGTGGCGAATTGGGGGGCGGACGAGGCCGTCGAGGCCCCCCAAAACCCGCGTGAAAGGAACTTGAAGTTGGGTTTGCTGCGCTCCACCGACGCCACCGCTATAGCCCCCCCCCAAAGTATGATTTGTGTTTAAATAAGGGGGGTTTTAAAAGGATTATCCACTTAAGTTTTTTTTTTGGTATAATTTAAAAATAACAGGGATAACTTTTTGGGTTTTTTTGTGAAAACTACAATAGTTTTTTAAGGGGATTTTTATAAAAAAAAAAATAATAGTAATATGAACAGCATTTGTTTTACTTGTTTTTTGTTCCAATGCCTTTCCCCTTTCTGCTGCTGAATCGCAAGATCGAAATTAAGCACGGGCGCCAGCGCTGTCGCCGCCGTGGGCTGACGGCACGCACTGGTCCTGAGGTATCTGGTACGGGGAAAACGGGGGGTCGTTGCGGGCCGCAGCTACCGCCGCCTGTTGTTTAGGGGGGCCCGCTGGGCTGCTTGGTGCCTGTTGCTTTTTGGTTAGGGTTTTCTTTTCTACTGCTGTAAACAAAGTTATCCTTTTGATTAAATTTTAAAAAAAAAAATCAGATTAATTTTATTTTAAAAATCACATAAAAGTACGATTAACATACATGTAATTCTTCTAATATCTGTTGCTTCTGGTTTTGCCATCCGGATCGCTGCCGAACTGCTTTTTTTTCTTAATAAAGTCTATAAGGGTACTATTTGGGTCTTCTTTTTTAAAAAACTCCATTGCTGGGGGGAAAAAAACTTCCTCCTCAAAATCACTTAAGGGCGGTGCCCGGGGCTTGCTGGGCTTCGGCTGACGTTAATGTGCCGGGGAAAAAAAAAATGATTCTTTTTCACAAATAAAATCATATTTTCACTAATAGACTATTTAAAAAAAAACAATTGAATGACACACGACGGGGTTTTAAAACTGTTTTGCTAAAAAACCCCTTTCCCCGAAAGATGTATATAACAAGATTTTGGATATGCCCCCCCTCAGAGAAGTCAGAGAAGAAACATCGGGAAAAAAAAACAAAATCAAAAAAAACCCCTCCAATACACGGAAAAAAAAATTAAAAAAAAGAAAAAAGAAACGAAAATTGAATATTTTAAAAGGGACATAAAACCCAAAAAAAAAAAAAAAAAAACATTTTTTTTCTTGTTCACCTGGTTTTTGTGTTCTTTTTTTTATTGGTCGCGTTTTTTTTTCACATAGGGCAATCAAATATTTGTTCATTTTTTTTTGACCAGTTGGAAAAGGTATGGATGACGAGGGGAACAAAAATTATTTTTTTTGGTTTTGGGAAAAACAAAAAAAAAAAAAACATTCGTTCTTTTTCACTTTCTTTGTATGTTTTTTTTTTTATTGTACGTTTTTTGTTTTTCATAGCCAACCAAATGTTTATTTCCCCTTTTTCGAATATTTGGGGAAAAGTTTGGGAAAAGACCAAAAAAAAAAAAATTTCCCTTTTTAAAATTGACGTCCACTGGAACTTTTTAACAAAAAAAAACAAACGTTTGTTCGCCGTTTTAACCCCCTTTTTCACTGAAAAAAAAAGTTTTTTTTCTTATTTTTTTGTTCTTGTTAGTTTTTTCGGTGTGTCATCCCTTTTTTATGTTTTGATGATGTGAGCCCAAAAAAGACCCATCGGGGGAAAAAGGGCATACTTTTTTTACGTGTTTTTTTTGGGGAACAAACCCGCCCGGGTTTAAATTTTTTTTATCAAAAAACCCTTAGAAAAAAGTTTAGACCATATTTTCAGTAAAATTTGTTTTTTTTTCCCTTTATCCGATTTTCATTAAAAAAAAAAAATTGGGAAAATTTTAAAAAACTTTTTGAAAATGAAAAAAATAAAATAAACCCAAGTTTTATATTCTGCCCTACCAATTTGCCTAATTTTTTGGGGTTGCAAAATTTTTTGGAAAAAAAAAATATCGAATTAAACCCAAAACCCCGGGGTTGTTGTTTTATCATACCATGATTTTTTTTTTTGGGTGAATATGAAATCAAAAAAAACCCAAAAAAGGGGTTAAACAAAATATTTTAAAAAATACTTTTAATAATCGTAGAAATTTATATTTTTAAACTAGAAAACTAAAAAACCTACCCCCCAAAAATGGCCCCGGAGAAGGGGCTCTTCGCCAATATTTTCCTCCCCCCCTCTGCTGCGGGGGGGTCCGTTGGTCCGCCGCTGCGCCCCCCCTTAAAAGGGGGTTTTTGGGGGTTCACCTCATCGGCGGACTATTTAGATCCACCTGTTGAACTATCGCCTTTTGGGACCCCTAAGCACAGCTGCTAGAAAGGCAAAATTGAATATATTTTATTCACACCCCCTTTATCCCCTTATAGTTTTTTATTTTTTTTATAAGATCAAGAGGTTGAAAAAAAGCCCCTTTCCCGTCGGAGGTTGAAAACGTTCCACCAGCAGAGATCGCAGGGGCCAAAGGCCCCGCAGGTGGGGGGAATTTTTGGCCCCGATTTGGCCGGGGAGCAGGGGAAAAAGGGTTTTTTTGGGGGGGGTGGCGGCAGTGGAACTTTTTTTGGGTTTTGACTATTAACAGCATCGAGGGGGGGTAGTCGAGGAGAAGCTGGACTCACGTGTGGCCACCTTTCGCTGCTTCAATCAACATTGTTGAGTTGCCCTTTTAGAATGAAGGGAAAATTAGTTTCCCCTTAATTTAATTGGGGTTTTTTTTGCTTTAAAGCCAGGTGTATGTGGGTAACCTAAGGATAGCACCAATAAATAGTAAAACATTTCTTACCTTTAATTTTGGGGTTGGGGTCAGAAAGGGTCTCTAACAACAACTGCACGAAGGAAAAAACCCCCACCCGCGCAAGCCAACGACAATGGAGTGTGATCATTGTTGGTGGTCTGTTTTCTTTTTGCTAGCTCCATCAAAAAGGGAAATTTTTCAGGGGGACAGATGCCCCTGCCCTGCATGCCTTCAAGGGGAGGGGCCCGGGGGGCCCCCCGATTTTGTGTTGATGTCGGCGCCGTACTGGAAGAGAAATTAAAAAAAAAATTTAGAACTGGAAAAACCCCCAAAAAAAAATAAACAATCCATTAACCGATTAAAAAAAAAAAAAAAAACCTTTTTAAATTTGTGCCCCAACGATTAAAACAAGCTATCAGCAAGAAGACTGTAAAAAAAAATTAAAAAATTTTAAAAAAAAAATAGAACCCCCCTTATTCGAAATTCAAGGGGGGTCCAATTTATTTCGAATTGAAAAGTTTGAATTATAGAAAAAAAAAGCCCAAAAAAATCGAATTATAAAGGCAACTAACCAAAACAAACAATCAACAGGCACGAAAAATATGTAGAGGAGAACGGTTTTCGACGACGCTTTTCCCTTTTGGGGGTTTCTTTCTTTTTTCAGAGAAACCCTTTTTTGATTTTTTTTCCATTTAAAAGGGCGGTTTAAACCGGATTGTTACTGGTTTGCCTTTTTTTGAAAAAAATTTCCTTTCTCCATTTTGTATCTTTCCCAAATTTTTTTGGGGGCCAAAATTTTTTTAACAAAAAGTCAGTGGATGACCTTGTAAAATGTTTTAAAAAACCAAACTTTTTTATGAAATTTCAAAAAAAGCTAATAACTAATAAGGGGATTTACTTTTTTAGGTCAAAATTTTAAATTTTTTTGGGGGAAAAATTCTAAAGGTGGGGGTTTTAATTTTTTTTCTTTTTTTTTTTAAAACTTAAAATTTTGGTCTTATTTTTTAAATTAGGGGGGTTTTTGTGATGTGAGTCAATTTTTAAAGTGGATTTTTTGTTTAAGAGAAAAATCTTGGGGGGGATATATTGGTTTTTTACAGCAGGAGAACCATTTTAAAAAAAAAAAGAAAAAGGGGAAAAAATTTTTAAAAATTTTTTTTTTTTATTTCTATTTGGCACTATAAAGTCTTTTTGAAGTTTTTTCCCCCAAAAGGGGCCATACAGGAAAAAAGGGTTTTTCCGAAGATAGACAGACCTTTTGGGCCCCTTTTTTACTTTTTGCTCCCTTTTTTTTTATTGTAATATTTGGATTTTGGGGGTTTTTTTTTCGCAATTCCCTTTTCTATTTTTGGGGGGGTTTTTTTTTTTCCGGGGGAGTTTTGGGGGTTTGTTTTGTGCATGGCACTTATATACTTGTAAAAGGTTTGAAGTTAAAAGCAATAAACAATCGTTGTTTCCATAGATAATTTTGTACTACGCTGTGCCTCAGACAAATGAGGTTCTAACTGGATTAAAAGATTCAGGAACCCTTTGTTTAGCCTAAATAATTTATTAAATTCCTTGGTAGGTAAACTTAATAGGTTAAGATTACTTCTAAGTAATTGTTTGTGAACTTGGATTTCATATTGCCGTTCCATTTCCTCATCTTCGTCGACAAAGAACTTAAATATGATATCCATTTCTGATTAATATAACAAAATTATAAATAACAATCACAAAAAAGTGACAAAATTATAAATACAAAAAGTTTTTGTTGACAACATATTCTCTAACCACAAATTTTCCTCCATTTTTGTCTTTTTTCTTGTCGGGCTTTTACTACTAATAAACGTTTTTAGTTTGGATAGTATATATTAAACGAAGTCGTTGGTCGAGTTCTGCCGAATATTTATAGAAAATTGTTTACATAGTACCAACTCACGAAATAAAAATTTT
Organism: Listronotus oregonensis; assembly: GCA_019359885.1. Classification (NCBI taxonomy): domain Eukaryota; kingdom Metazoa; phylum Arthropoda; class Insecta; order Coleoptera; family Curculionidae; genus Listronotus; species Listronotus oregonensis. Next base: position 725 of record JAHBCN010006163.1, on the reverse strand, counting down.
TTTTTTCTATTTTCTTTCCTTTCTGTTTTTATTTCTATCATTTTACAGGGTTCCCCTGCAGGCCACTTTTCTTTTTTGATTGGCTGTGTAATATCTCGACTTACCTGGATCAGTAATTCGGCCACGTCCGTATGCCCGTTCTCACACGCGTACGTGAGGGCAGTATCGTTTGTCTGCGTGACCGCGTTTACGTTCGCTCCATACTCCAACAGAAATCGCACAAGTTCCAGATGTCCCTCTTGTGACGCTTCCATCAAGGGGGTCGAGGCGCCCAGCTCGATATCGGCTCCGCCCTTAAGTAAAATGTCTGCGACCTGAAAAATCAAATTAAATTGAATTTATTAATGTTGTTCACATAAACAATGGGATAAATCACAAGAATTAAATTTTTATTTTTTTATTGTAAATGTAAAAGTACAGCTTGCTATATGATTTTTGGGTATTAAATTCGTATACATTCATTAAACAGTGAATCGAGCCATAAAAAATATATTTCCGGGAAATTACCAAACGATCCTATTTTTAAATTTTACTGACAATTCTTTTTTTGTCTTTTGTGACTTAAACAAATTGAGCAAATCGATAATGACTTTCACTCTTGTCTCAAAACAAAACTGACGCGAAATTTAATTAGTATATATTTTTTTAACATACAATTAACTAAAATATTTTTATTTACCTCGTAAACCCCACAACAAGCTAGAGTCAATGCAGTTTCTTGAGTT
>JAHBCN010006162.1:0-50478 GCA_019359885.1 Listronotus oregonensis | reverse complement strand
TTTAAAAGGTATTTCCGATAGCCTGTTGCATTCTAAACAAAAATGTCTTTTGGGGTTTTTTGCCCAAAATAAACCATTTGCAGCAAAAAATTATTTTACAAACAACTACATAGATACATCGTCATAAATGCGAAAATACGAAATTAATCTATCTAGTAGGTCTAGGTCTAGTTCCCCCCTTACAACCATGGGGAAACCCAAATAAATCACTGGTTAAGTGTTTTTTTTGGTAGTACAAAACGTCAGGTTAATTTCAATATTGAAATTTTTTTAGTGCTTGTAAAAAAAATTGTTATACAAATTTTATGTACCCCTTTAAGGGGCTGTATCTTAACAGGGATGCCCCAATGAAATTTCTTTATATGAAAGATCGTATATTTTTTTCGATGAGGAATCACCTCCTTAAATTTTTTAAATTTTTTAAACCCCCTGTATTTATTTGTTTATATGTAATGAAAAAAACCTTAAACTAAAAAATTTTTTTATCTTTTAACTACAAACCGGGGTAAACATTTCCCCACGATTTTTGCTCTTAAAATCGTTCTGAAAGCAGTTATCGACTTATGAGTCAGTCAAACCTTTATTTAACCATAACCACATCTAAACAAAAATTTATAACTATTTATCTAATCAACCGATTTTAAAATTTACAACGGGATTTTAAAAACGACACATGGCTTTAAGAAAAAATATACTATCGTGATGTTTGGCTAAAAAAGTCTATTTATTTGGGACTTTAAAAATTAAAAAAAAAATAGATTTCGATCAATGGAAAAAATCAAATAAATATCCATTAAATATTAGTTTTCAAGAATCTATTTTTGTTTCTCTCATGAAAAATATTAAAAAAGATTAATTTAACAGATATAAAAAATATTCAAAAGTACAATTACGATTTTATTTATTATTATTTACCTATCAAAATTTACCCAGGGTAGATATCTACCCCGATTTATTTATAGTGACTTTGTGACCATAAACAAATATTATCAACATTTTGCTTATATTATGGTAATAATCATTCAAATAATGAAAAACCTACTCCGCGTTTTCCGACAATCCCGATTAGAGGAAACTTTTGAATTAATTGATGTCGTTTACACAAATATCCCCTGAAACTTTTTATCGGTTCGCGATCGGCGGCACGGTGTCCTTGAAGCCAACACATCAAAGGTTTATATGCAAGTGACCTAACATATATATTGTATATTCTTTAAACTATGCTTAAAGTGGGCAAAATCCTTTTGAAGAATAGTCATCGTAAAGTACAATTTTGGTTTATTATTTGTTTCTTTATTTTTTCCATAAAACACATTCATTCTGTGTCGTAAAATATTTTATTTATTACGATATCTCTAGAAAATAAAACATTTTAACTGGCCTAATCTTACCCTATTTTTACATATTGCTATGCCCCAAAAACCCAAATCTTTATTGTTTGTGGCTGCCCCAAAATGGTAAATACTGTGCCGAAATCGGATCACACAGGAAACTACCGGACATTTTATACTTTTACAATTCTATTTAGAACTTTTACGATTTTAAGGGTATAAAGACAGAGGTGGAGTAGCACTTTTTTTATTTAGTGTAGTGTTGGTAGCCAATTTTATTGGGTGAATGCAAAAAAAACTGCTTATACATTTTTAGCAAAGACTCAGGTTTGTGAAGCTCAGAGCAAAGCCGACAAAGCACACGGAGAGAGCGTGTCATGTTTATGGAATATGCTAAAAAAACGATCACAGTATTAAAAATTGTGAATTTTTCGTTACAATTCAATTAGTGATAAGCAGGTCGCATTGGCCAGTTACCTGTACGTTAATCCTATCATTGTATTCTCTATACAACTTTTCTGTAAGCATAAATAAATAGAAAACTTAAAATTGTCGTAAAAAGAGTATCCTTACTAATATCAGTGAAATTATACATTTTTCAAGTATTTATAACTTGTTTCTATAACTCTCTGTCTGAATATCTCTTCTCAATATGGTGATCTTAATTTGTATTAGAGATAGAAAATTTGTTGAATTATGGATTTTTTAAGCAAATAGATTGAATTTTATAAGTCTTCAAATTTTTTCCATTGTCGACATTTAAAAAAATAATAATTTCGAAATGGAAGCTGCAACCATGGAATATCAGAAAAACATCTGCCATTTGGTATAGATGAAAAGTTGTTTTAAGAAAGAGCAGCTTTTTACATCAGGATTTATAGTCTAGTCGAGAAGTGTGTTTCCTGCGAAAAGTAGTTAGAAGGCTCTGAAAAATATGATCCATAGCTCATTCGACGCGGAATGCAAATCTGAGAAAGGCGTTTTGGGGATTTTTTCTGCCAATAACAATTGCAATTTTTATTACCAAAAAACGAAAAAAAAAGCCCTTTTTTTGATGATAACTCAAAAACCATAAGGTGTATTCAGAACACTTCAAAGAATTTATTTCCGGTTAAATATGTAATTAAAGTTAGTTTTTCAACAAGTTAGTAAACAGTCAATAAATTAACAATATTATTTTGAACTTTCGTAAAAAAAAAGCCTAAATAATTGTCGTAAAAATTTTTAGATTCATGAAGCCCTTATTATATACATACTTAACAAGATAACAAAATAAGAGATTAATAAATTTTAATCCTTTGTTTATTAAAGGGTTTTTAAAGGCTAAAAATCTGAAAATAAAATAATCTTAGGTGAAAATTTAGAAACTTAAAATAGTGTATTTAAAATGACGGATTTTGGCATTAATAAACTATTAATCTTAAATTAGAAACATAAGGAATGGATTCCTTTTGGAATCGGATCCTTCCAAAAAGGAATCGATTCCGGATCATTTTAAAATTATATAACGAACCCGGATCACGGATCCTTAAAAAGAAATCGATTCCAAAAGGATTTTTTATTCCTACCCAGCTCTGGCATTCACAAAGCGAAAAATTTATACGACAATTATTTAAGCAGTTAAGTTGAAAACAATTTTGTTAATTGACAATTGTCTAACTTGATAAACAATTAACTTTAAGTTAAATTTTCAACGGGAATAAATTCTTTAAAGTGTTCTAAACACACCCTTTTTTTTTTAAAAATGTTTAATTAGTATTTAATACCCTAAAAAAAATTTAGTGTGACGTACTCGGTTTTGATGCAAAGCGCGCAACCAAAAATGTCGCGCGAAGGCCCATTTTCAGCGTTAAATTAAAAATATAAACAATGGAGATAGAACTCTGGGAGTATTGACTTTTTTATCGGAAAGTTTCTTCTCTCAAGGCTCTTTTTTGCAGTTTCGCTATCTCCTATGGTTTTTGAGTTATTATCCAAAATCAGCGTCTCACTTCTCGACCATCTCTTGCATACTTTTTAAACTTTAATCACCAAAGATACCTAAATTTAAAAAATACAGCTTAAAATATGGGTCTAGTTAAAAAAAATACAAAACTAAGGAATATCTTTTAGGTGTATCTAAAAAAACACGAAATTTACATGTGGAAATACAGTTTCTGTGTAGTCTAAAACTTGAGTCGTTTTTATTTGCCTAGAGCGTATTAAAATTTGGATCACTTCAGATAAAATAAAACTTCTAATAGAAATAATAAAATAAAGAATGTTAAAGGAATTTAAAACCAAAAAATTACTTATTTTCCTTAAATTCAAACTATACATACTATTTACTGGTATGTGCATAAATAACTAAATAATTTTAGTTTGTGACACATTATTTTTTAGCAGAAATTATGTGACTTATGGTTGCACTGTTCAATTCAAATTTATAAGCATAAATTAATATTAGTTTTAAATTTAATATTTCTTAGTAACTACTTCTTGCTTATGGTTTTCCCTGTTTTAATGTTGTCCGAAATATTAATTTAGGTGGTATTTGTCTTTAACTTTCTAAATGACAATAATACTTTTACAATGGCTATAATAAGAAATATAATATTTAATTAAAAACGTAATTTATTAAAAAAAAAAAAGTTTAAGCAATGTGTTTTCAAAGTGAACCCTCTCTAGTTATGTACCATTTATCTAAAAAATATGGTTCATACCAAAATAAATCTAATTGTGCGCTTAATATGAAACTTTTTTCTTCTAAGTAAATCAAAGTAAACATATACCCAGATGCTTTTAAACTTGTTTCTTATTTTTCTAAATTTGAACACAACTGGATTGATGTTATATATATATATATATATATATATATATATATATATATATATATATATATATATATATATATATATATATATATATCTTGAAAAAACCCTGTCCTGAATTTAATGCTATTTAAGATTTTATGATTTAAAAGTGTATTTAACACATCTGTCGTTCATCCTTTAAATCTGGTAATTTATTTTGGTCAATAAATACTTGATTTGATTTAAACCGGTTTATGGAATATTGTCACTTAAAATAGGACTATTTAATTATGACGTAATAATTAGCGTTTCCCAAAATATTTATTTTGCATACAGGATGTTTTAAAATTTTTTTTAAAATTAAGGGCTTCACTCAAGATAAATGCCTTGGTCGATACTTATACAGGGTGCCCGTTAATACCGTTTGAATAATTCTGGAGGTGATTTTTCTTGTTAAATTAAAAAAAAAAACGCTATGGCGATTCAAAGATGGCACCGGGATATAGGTTTTATCTTGTATTTCTGGAACCGTTTAAGATAGTCATGTGAGTTTTGAAATATGATGTGTTTTTACTAAATTATTATTTTTAACAGGGGCGTGCCGACCCATTCACAATTAATTTATTCACATTTTTATTAAACGTCATATTTTTGCAGTTTTCTTTAGAAATTCTGATTTTGCGGTATAAATAACATAAAAAAGGTATTCTTGTTGAAAACTTGTCAGGCTAGCCGTTTTCGAGAAAACACTCTTCAAAGAAAATAGTGCATGCATGGTCGCCCAAACAAAAAGTTTTCCCAAAACTTTTTTAAAAAAGGGAAAAAAGATATTTTTTTTTAAAAAAACAGTGTTATTAACACAATTATAATCAAATAAACTTTAGTTTTGGGGAACCTTTGTTAAATTCGTTTATCGCAGAAATATGGCGTTTAATAAAAATGTGAACAAATTAAATCGAAAAGGGCCCCCCTCTTGGTACGTCCCTGATTAAAATAATAATTTAGTAAAAACACTGAAAAGTGCCTACTATTAAAAGCAATTCATATGCTTAAACCCCCCCCGGGGCCATCTTTTTTAAATTTTCATTTCAACCTTATAACGCATTTTTTTTATCTTGGGGCAGTCCACGAAGGCTGATGCCTAAGTACTAACGTACCGTGGGTGTCTTTAGTGTGGTGAGGGGGAGTTTTTCACACGGGACTTAAATTTTTGGAGATTGGGAGGAGTCTTGACACTCTAGGAATGAAAAAGGGAAAGAAAAAGGATGCAAAAAGTTGCACTACGTTTGCTCTGTTGGGAGCTGCCAGAGAAGGTATTATATCCAATTCCTCTGAGCAGAAGCCGTGAAAATACCTATAGAAGAGTGACAACCCCCCACAGCTCGACGGTGGCAAGAAGAGGAACCTTTCTGGACGTTGGATCATTAATAAGATGAAACTCTTCTTTGAATGGAGTCCAGAATGCTAAGTGTTGTGGGGGACGCCATTCCCAGACATGAGAACAATATTCAAAAGGGTCTGATTTGGGATACATACAGAGTGTACAATTGGAAAAAAAAGAAATATTTTCGGGGTCGTAAAGGATTCCAATCTTTTTTGAAGGTGGCAAAGCTATCAAGAAATTTTTGTGCCAGTTGAGGTTATTCTCAAAAGTAACGCCGACAAGATTAAACGACTCTTTGTTCTCAGAACTTGGCTGCTCATATGTAAGGGATGAGCATTTGCAGATTTTTTGCGACAACGAACATGACTGTGTTTTCAGGCATTAAACTGAACAAAATTTTTGGGCCCCAATCCAAGATAAGTTTGAGGTCTTGTGAAAAGATATCTGCATTGACCTGCCTTGTTTTCGAAACGGAATTTCACGGGGCAAGAAATTGAATACTAGAGTGAAGGGTACTATCGTCAAAAACTATTAATGGGATTAATTGGGGAAAGAGAAGATCGTAAATGTGTAGAAGAAACAGCGTGGTGCCAGCACTGAGCCCTGGGGCACCCCCGCATTAATTTGATAGAAGCTGGGGAATGACCATCTACACTAACTGATATACGTCGATTAGAAAGGAAACTGGAAAGCCAAGAGCAAAGCTAGGTGGAAGAACTAAGAGGAAGTTTTTTAAAAAGCCCATCATGCCAGACCTGATCAAAGCTTTGGATATGTCAAAAAAGAAAGAAGAGATATACGTCTATAGTTGAAGAAATATAGGTCTATAGGAGAAGGGGACTTTGGGGTTTTGGGGCCTATGTTGATATGAATTTTTTTTATAATTTAAGTGTAGAATCATCCCTACAAAATTTTCAAACAGTATTTCCGGACACCCCTATACCTAAATAAATCGAGATTTAACGGCTCAATTTTTTTTTTAACTGGCACCCAACCTAAAATCAACTATTTTAACGTACATGTCGCCTTGTCTTTGTTATTTTAGTAACAGACTGGTATTTAAACAGTAAATTTCGACCTTAATGTTTATGCTATTTTTTGTTTTGGATTTAAATAGTAAAACAGATTTCCTTACCGCTCAAACTTTCTGTTTTTAGTAATTACCTCCACAATATATTAAAAATGTGTCATTATGTGCACTTTACCTTTTAAAAAAAATATCATTAAATTTACAAAATTAGTTATATCTTTTAAACAATTAAACTAGACAACTTTGTCTTAGAACTCACTGCCGTCGTTTGATTCACCAGTTTAGCCACTGTTACCATACTGGAGTATTTACTTAAAGTATAATTTTTCAACATAAAAATCACCACAAAGATAAATGTTTTAAGATTTATGGTTAAAATTGCTAACGAAAGTTTGTCAGGAAATATTTAATTATTTTTATACGAGAAGGCTTTTATCCTTCGTATCTCTATTATCTACTGCTATTTAAAATGGCCTAGTATTAACACTTTCTTCTTAAAATATATCTATTTCTTAAGCACTTGTTTTCTCCCCTTTTTAACTCCCCTCAATATTTTTTTTTTTAGTCGTAGTTCCTTAAGTAAAGTCCATATGTTCTATATGATTAAAAATACAAATAAGGTGGTAAACGCAAAACCGTATAATCACATTGAGTTGCTAAATGTCGATATACTATAATTTTGAGATATGTTTCTTTTTTATAATTTTTAAATGGCAGTCCTTAGTTTTACTTTTATACTAATATATTGTTAAAAAACTCATGTCAGCTTTTTTGTACATTAAGTGAAACATTTCTGTATTTGTCGAGAATAGTAAAGAAAATTTAATAAATATCAAATTTTTATTAAATTAGGAATTAAATTTTTCTTACACTGTTGATCGAAAAGCGCAAAGTCCATGGTTTGGGAAAATAATCAGTATATATTTTAAAATTTTTCTAGCTAATAACATTAGGCTATTTTGACAAAACTTTTTTAATTTTGTGCATAAACAATTATAATTTTACAGTTATTAAGACTTTTGCGAAAAGTCATGTTTTCTTTTTCTGGATTTTTAAGAAAAATTTTGATAACTATATTATAGGCTGTGCAAAAACCAAAATTTTTCAGTTTTCTTACTTTATTGTTTACATTAGGCATCCCTTTGCCTTTTTCTTTTTTATTTTAATAAATACTTAATATTGTTTGCTAAGATTTGTGCAATAGCTGCTTTCAAGTCAAATCAGTAATTTCTGGGTGGAAATTATCTGTTTTAGGTCTATAGGGTCGCCAGATTTCTCGATTGTCTGTTATTTGTCTCCAAAGTTTAAAATTATTTTAAGTCACGTCAAACGTTCTTCTGAATTATTTGAAATAGCACTCATAGTATAAAAAAAAAGCCTGTAAACAATTTTAACTAATAGCACGAAACTATAAAACATCTCACTGTCATTGTTAATAGCAGTGGATTAAAGTAAACATAAGATAATGAAAACCTGTTTACATACAAAAATTAATTATTTATTTCGTTTTGGCGTGGTAGTACATCTTTGGCCATAAAACTAACAAAATTTCAAAAAATTTATCTTTGTTACTGTTAATTTTTATTTTATCCAATTTAATCCAAATTCTGAAAAATGTTGTTCTTCTTCTATTTTTTTTTTTATTTTATAGGGTACCGAATTTTCGTCCCTTTAAACTTATATCACAATACCTAAATGAGTTATTTCTGATATAAAATTGTTATATATAAACCAAAATCACAAACCCAGATATTTTATTAATAAATTTAAAATAACTTAAGTCTTTATTTATTAGTTCTCTTAATATAGTTAAAAGCGTTTTACAAATGTCTATATACCATTAGAATTTTTGAATTAAAATTCAAGTGGGCGTTTAACACAGGAAACAACCATATTGATTCTACCGTGGAGACTCTAAATTGGCAATAAAATAATTAGTCATTCCAATAAAGTATTTAAAATAGTTGGATTTTGATTATCGACTGAGAGTTATTTTTAAAAATATATTAATAAATCATTTTAGATAATTTATTTATGTGCATAAATTATATAAAATATACGTTTTTAGCTATTGTTGGATTAAGCTTAATTTTTATTATCTGCGACAATTCATAAATTAACCCAATATAATAAATAATTTAGCTTATTCAGTTTTGTTCACTTTGGCAAGCTTTCAATTTTATATTAGTGCTTTTGTTTTATTAAACAGATTAAATTTAGTTATTATTTCTCTAAACCCTTTTTCCCATTATATATTATTATTGTTATTATTTTAATATTAAATTTTAGGTGGACAATACTATATTAATTTTAGAGAATATTAAAATATATATCGTTCTTAGGGAGTTTTAAAGGCAGTCATTGGCATACTAGGATTTTTTGTAGGTGAGCACGGCCTGATATGGCTGCATCTATTAGAGAAGATTTTGCTTATCTTGGAGCAGTTCACGAAGCTTTAAGCCTAAGTAAATACTATACAGGGTGTTTTTGTTAAATAGAGGCGAAAAATGAGGACCCGAATTAATTTTTTAATTTTAAATCAAGAACCAGGAAATTTTTTGCGAATTTTTTCGTTTCCAAATATTTTACTTTAAAGTTTTCCCAAAAAGAAAAAAATTTATATCACTTTGTGGGTTGCCAATCTTAGTTGGCGCTTTTAAACTATTACGTCATATAAAAATCAAGTCTGGTCTTTGTCAAAAGTTAGAAACTTATCAATCTGTTATTGGAAAAATTCAAGAAAATTAATTTGGGTCTTTTTTTCGCCTCTACTTCCCCAATCACTCTGTATACTAATTTACAGTGGGAGCCTAAAGAAAAGTAACAGACAGTTTATTCACATAGGATCTAAAGAAGGTTTGGTAAAAACGAAAATACATCTACGGGCAGAAGGTTTTACAACCAAAGACACTCCAAGGATAAAGAAATGAAGGAAAGGAAAGTTCGGTATTTTTTTTCCATTACCTTAGTGCAAAGGGATGCATAAAAATGGTACTTTGTTTTACTCTGTTGGGAATTGCTAGGAATGGAATAATATTTTTATTATACTTACCTGAAAATACTACATTTTCAACTGTGTATAAAATACAGTAAATATGACATTTTCAGAAAAGACGGATTTTTTTTCCCGATCCCTTTTTTCGTGCGCTTATACAAAAATCCATCCAGGAAACTGTTTATAAAAACGATTTATTTATTAATGACTTTTTTTATTTTCGGGCAGAAATTTATCAATTTTCAAAAAATGACTTCAGATTTGGAAGAAACCGGATATTTCCGATATTATATTACAACAAGCGGCAGAAGTGAGTGCAGATTTATTACCAGTGAAATCCAGGTAAGAAAGAACATGAATATCACTTTTTACCGAATGGCGGACCCCAGACAAGAATCAAAATTGTGAGTGACGATATTTCTTAGTTTATTTTTCAAAAAGCCAAATCTATAAAGTCATCCACCTTATGGAGTCGATTCTCCATGTTAAAGAGTTGTTTGAATAAAAGAAAATATAACAGCCAATATCCAAAAACTACGCTTTTTTGAAAGACAAGCTGAATATGTACCAAAGAAATCCAAGGTTCTTACATCAGAACAAGTAACAAATTTTTTTATGGAAGCTTCAGTTTTGGAAATATTTTCCAGCAAAAGTAATTTTAATGTTTGGCATCTTCGGCACATGCCGCAGAGATGATTTAATACGTTTGAGTTTAGACAATGTGAAAGATAATGGGCGTTTATTGTCGTGTTCTTACGAAATGGAAAAACTCACAGGTCAAGAAGTTTTTACCATTCCCAAATGAAAATTGCAAATTCAACCCCTGTACACTTTCCCCTAAATACGCAGATCTCCGCCCTAAAAATATGGAGAGTAGATTATTTGTTGAAAAAGGAAACCAAAAGATGTTACGCTCAACATGTTGGGTGCCATACTACAGTGGTATTCCAAAACTTTTGCAAAATACTTAAAACTAAAAAATCACGAAGAATATACCAGACATGGGCAATGGAAAAAATCCCCGGTAACCCTTTTAAAAGAGGGAAACCCCAAAAAAATAAATATATTTTTTAATTAAAAATATATAAATATAAAAAAAAATTAATATTTAAAAAAATTAATTAAAAAAAAATTTAAAATAATAAAAAAATTATATATATATAATATATATATATATATATATATATATATATATATATATATATATATATATATATATATATATATATATATATATATATATATATATATATATATATATATATATATAAGGGAGGAGAAACGAACCCAGTGGAGTTCGGTGTTACCGGGGGGTCACTGACCACTTAAGTGACTAAGAAATAGCTTAAAACCGATTTTTGAATATCATAAGAGTTTTTAATAATTAAACCTAATTGCATTATCAAAAATGATAAAAAAAACCTATTTAAGACGCTAAATGTTGTTGCAGAAAAATTTTAAAATAAAACAAATCCCAAAATCGCAACTAGCATGTTAGTTTCCACGAAACAGTATCGAACGATCCCAAAATATCTGTTAACATGAAAACACTTAATGTCACTCATCCGATCTCACAGACAAAAAAAGAAACACATTTTTCAAATGTCATATCGAACAATGCCATTCCGTCCTTTAAAAAACGTAATCTTTATTAGCCGCCAAAAATGAACTGTAGAACACAAAAACATTTTATGTCCCATGCACCCTTTTAATAAAAAAATTAAGAATGGGTTCGCTGCATTCACATTAAAATCTTTAAGAATTTAAACCTCTTAGAGACGGTCTGACAGAGAGTATAAACTGGGCTGATACCTCAGTGTTTCGATGAAAAGAACTTTTTAGCAGAACGTATAAAATCCATCTATTCAGCCGTTGATGAAAAGATGGATTATAAAAGAATGTCCGATTTCGAATTTAAGTTTCTAGATCAAAGGGTTTACTAAAATAAACTAGCATCTTCGTCTTTTGTATAATGCATTTTATGGATAAGAGAGAAAAAAAAATGCTATTTGTTTTATTTTTTGGAGTCATCATTGCTTACCTGAAAAAACTGACAAAATAAGAAGTTCCGGGCCTTTTAAGTTGGACTGTAAAGGGATGCATAAAGGCCCCTGCAGACGGGGACAGTAGTGGCGTCCAGTAGGCCTAGCAATTAATGGCGGCCAGTAATTGTCCACCTACTGTCTACGTGTAATGGGGTACTGGACGCTACAACAGCCAGTGCCCACTGGCTGCCAGTAAAACAAACTAGTTTGAGATTTTTTGGCCGCTCAGGGGGACATTAGCGTGGGTCACGTGACCTGGTTTGGGGCCATTATTTGTGTCAAAAATGTTCTTGCTAAAAATCTTAAAGCAATCTCAAGCTTTATACGGGGGGGAATTGGGTTTCTTATTACCGTATCAGCTTTTAAAATTTAACCTTCAACTAATGATAAGAGTTCATTAAATTGGTCCACACTCATCCGAAGAATTTTTCTATATTCTTAAGGATCTTCATCAGCAAGTTCTCTTAAAATCGTTGATGAAGCTTCTAGGTTACTGCGACGTCCCACCCAATTCTTGACCCAACAAGATCTATTACTTTTTAGTACCCCTTGCAATTTTTCACTTAGACAATGGACTACTTTAACCACAACTGCTTCAATAGCGTCAACCACTGCATTTTCGTATTCTTCCTCAAATTCATTCATTTTTATTGCAGAACAGAGTTAAGATGGGTAATGCAGAACAAAACTCTCGTGATGCCGCACTGTCCGCCACTAGAATAGTTTTGTTGGCAGCCAGAACTGTCCCCGTGTGCATGGCTACTGTTTGGAAAATACAGTGGCCGCCACTTGTGGACGCCATTACTGGCTGCAACTACTGTCCCCGTCTGCAAGGGCCTTAAGAGTCGCATTACGTGTTGCTCTGTTGGAAACTGCCAGAGAAGAAGTTATACTGGCTTATTCTTCGAAGAAGAAACCTTAAAAATACCTATCACAGAAAGACAGATCCCCTACAGTCCGTCGGTTAGCAAGAGAAGGAAGCTTTCCTATAGACATGGGATCATTAATAAAACAAACAGCTCTTTTTTGCACGTTATCAAGAATGCTAAGAGTTGTGGTTAGGGGCAGATTTGGGATATATAAAGAGTATACAAATTAACAAGGGAAAAATAGTTTCTGGCTTAAAAGGAAATCCGAGCATTTTTGATGATGAAGTTGTAAAAAAATGGTGTTTTTGTGTGTCTGTTTTTTTTCCGTTTATAACTATTTAGGGATACTTTCAATTCTTACAACAAAAAAGAGCGCAAAGTCCGAATTAAACCAAATTTTGAACAAAAACTGGATGTTAGTTAAGTCTATTAGAAGCTCACACCTGAAAAAAGTATATTAGTAGAAATTTAATTAAACATAAATAATTACCTGATTGAAAAAGTCGTAAACCTGTAGATTTTACAATTTATACAGGGTGTCCCAGAAGTAATGGGACACAGAGCAACAGCAGATTCCTTAGGTCGAAATAATGCAGTTAATGTAAACTTGCCTTATCCCAAAGTAGATAATAACCAAGATACAGGGTGTCAAACTTTTAATTTTGTTTTCGTTTTTTCGTAATAATTACTTAACTAAATAACATAGCTGTACAAAATTAGGAATTTGGGGGTTCTTTGAGGCGAGAAGTTCAAATTTGTCCATGCTTTTAATGTTGCTAGTAGAGGGCGCCAGCTACGGCCTACCGCATTTGTGTTAGATGGCATAACTTTTTTTAAGCCCACTATATTGACCTGTTTATTAAAAATAAAGTTACTATAATTCCTTCTGCGTCAAAAATGTAAACCTCATTATGGTCTCTAGGAGCAACTGTTTTCGAGATAAACGCACTTTAAAGGACCTCGCAATTTTCCTATAGAAAATGGTTTTTAGCCAATTGTTTTCAAACTTTGCAAAAATGGGCACGGGCACAAAATGGGTTTTGTGCCCGTGAAAACTTTTGATTGTTGATTGTTGTTGATTTCGACGCGACATAGTTATATTCTCGTAAAACAACTTTTTCGAAACGCACAGTAAAAACGGTTATTCAACACTGCCACTAAAATATTAGCCAAAATATTTATATGCCTAATAGTTAATACTCAAGAAATACCTGATGGCACACCCCTGCCCTTATGAACAAATGGGTTTACCCAATAACAATAGGTAATAAAATCGTTAAAGGTTTATTGAGGTATGGTCCGTCAAAAGCCATAACGATATACTTTGAGACAGACTATACCATGTTTCTTAAACTCATATTAAACTTTTAAGCTTTACTACAGGGCCCGCTTTGGGGGAGGGGGAGCAACCCGGCCATTTGCCCGGAGCGGCAAACTTTGGGGCGACATTTATATCGATAAAATATAAAACAAATAACAAGTAAATAAATGAATAAACCCTCTTGGCAGCCAATAATTTTATCTTTAATTTTTTGCCCATTTGGCTTTTACCATTTTCTTTTGAACAATAAAATCTTTATTATGAATTTATAAAAAGCTTTGAAATCGATCTGCGGCGCGGCGCCTTCTTTGTTACGCCGAATTGTGCCAAATACGCAAAAATTCCTAGCTAAAAAAAGTTCTTATTTTAGTCCAGAAGCATATATGTTAGGTTAAAATATTTTTCCACTATTGTTATATGTACTTTCTTTTGCAATGCTAAAGGTTCGGAAAGAATATGTACGCTATTAAAATATAAGAATTTTGGGGAAATAATTTAATAATTTTGTGCCAATAATCCATTTGTTATAAAATTTTTAAACAATTTAAATGGATCAGAAAACTTTAGCGCCCTGACTAAATAAGTTAAAAGTTCGCAAAAAAGTTTTTTGTTAATTATTTTTAAGTTGTTGATTTGCATGTAGCTTTTTTTTGTTTTTAAAATAAAAACATTGTTTTTAAATTGTGTGTATTTTGTATTTGCAATCTTATTTAATATTTCACTTTATTCACCTCCGAATCAATTTCTGAGGCGAAATTTTATTTTTGCCCAAGATGGCCGAAAGGCTAGAAGCGGGCCCTGCTTACATACATGTAGTTAAGTATAATTAGAATGTTTCCCAAGAATTCATTGTGCCGTATTTACAGCAGCCAATTGAAGACTTGTAATATAAACCTAAACTTATACGAGTGGGTTGTACGGGCTCATTGCTTTTAAGATAAATGGGTAATATCGAAAAAGACAATCCAGTAAACGCAAAACGAAATTATTCAATATATTTTATTAATTAAAGCAATTAATTATCTTTAGTATTTTAGAAGTATTGGGCACTTATATACATAAAGATAGATAAATCGATTGATAGATATAAATATAATAAAATAGATAAAAACGTGTCAAACAATAATTTAAAAAATAAAAGATGTTTAACGGGCTGTCGGTTCAGAAGAGTACACAATTTAATGTGCATAGTTTAATTGACTGGCAATATTAAAGTTATTAAGTGCCCGACTAAAGGTAAATTTTTGGCCATAGCCGAAGCCAAGCAGATTGTTCGGCTTGCGCCACAATCTTTGGAGGAAACCAAAGATTTGACTAACTCAGGAATTGAAGTTTTAGAATTGACTGAAAAAGCATTAAATTTTAAATTATTGACGCAAATTCTATTTAACTGCGTATTTTATGTTAGAGGCTGTTGATAATAGTTGAAAATACATATTAATTATTATTAAATTGCATTGCGTCGTTAAAAAAAATATATATACATTTATTATCAACATCACAGGCTCACAAAAAAAGTGGTGTGTGCTGAATGTCGAACTAGGATTTTCTGGAGTATTTTTTTTTCGCTGAACATGAATCTGTTTTTTTTTTTTTGCAAAATTAAAGTAATTTGGAGTTTAAATAAATAAAATAAATGTCTTATTTTTAATAATTAGATATTTATTTTATTAATTTAAATTCCAAAATACTTTAATATTGCAAAAAAATAAAAAAACAGATTCATGTTCAGCGGAAAAAAATACTCCTAAAAATCACATTAACTTAAAAAAAAATTCTGTTTTGGACTAAATTTTTTTGTCAAAATTACATTTTCGTTTATATCTCTTTTATTATTTATCTTATCCAAAATGTTTATTTAACTTTTTTGTAAAAAATTTAAAAAGCTTTTATTTGTTTTATGAAATTTTTTGTATCTCTTATGGTTTATGTAGTCGTAGTTCAAACATTCTGTGGTAGCAGGTTTCTGCCGGTAAATGTACTGTGTCGGTTTTTGAGGTTTTTTCGATTGTTGGCTGTTTGACCCCCAATTTTGACTTCAGATTAGTGTTCAGCGGAAAAAAATACGCCGGATAATTTTGGTTCGACATCCAGCAGATACCACTTTTTTTTAAGTGGCTAAAGCCGAAAGCAAAGCAGAACATTCGGTCGACTACTATTTTAAATATACAGGGTCGCTTTTATGTATGGAAACGGTCGATTATTTGCTAAAGTAAGATAGCTAGCGAAGAATGTTAAATACAAAACTTTTAGGGTTTTTAAAAATCTATTACACTGCATATAAACTAAGTATACAGGATCAGTCAAAAAGCCATGGAAGAACAAAGTTACTTTATTTTAAATGGAACCCCCTGTATATTATTTAATATTTTAATTACTTACAAGATTCTAAAAAAAAATGTTAAGCACACTACATACCCAATCTTAACCGTTTTCGAGATATCGAGTTTCGAATATCGTTTTCAAATAAATCTCATATCAATAATAAATAAGACAAACTAAGTTTTAGTAAACAAAAAATTGAAATCCTATTTTATAAGGTGCTTAAAGTGTCCACCGTTTACCTCCTGGCAGTAATGAATTCGTTGAACAAAATTTTGTAGCGAATCTAAAAGGACATTGGAAGCAATACTGGAAATTTCATGCATTATTCTGTGTTGCAAAGCTTCGATATTTTGTGGCCTATTTTGTACACTAAATTTTTGATATGGCCCCAAAGGAAAAAGTCAAGAGGGTCATATACTTGGGGAGATATTTTAATTTTTTTTTTTTTTAAATGGGTTTTTTTTAAAAAAAATGATCAATAAAATTTTCAGGCATAATGGTAATTGTTTTTATTTTATGCTTAATTTTTTAATTTTATCTTTTTTAAGTATTTAAAAAAAATTATATACAAGAAAAAATTTTTAACTACACAAAAAAAAAAAAGAAAACAGACAGCATACATTTTTTTTAGAAATGCTTTGGGAAAACCTGACAAAACATTTTTGGTACAAAAAAAATTTTGTTAAAAAGCCATTTTTTTAAAATTAATACAAAGGAAAAAAAAAAATGCAAAAAAAGGGGCCAAAACAAATTTCTATCTAACTTTTATAATCCTTTTAAAAAAAAAAAATCAACAAGTTAAATTTTGGGGCTCAAAAACATGTGTCCGCGGATAGAGGCAAAGGGGAAAAAAAATCTTTATTATTTATTTTACAAAAAAAAGTTATTCTTTAAAAAAAGTTCTGTTTGTCGAGAAAATTAATTTAAAATTTTTTTTAAAATTTGAGAAATTTTAAAGGGTGCCACAAAATTTGGGGAAAACAAAAAAATGCAAAAGGGGGAAGTCCTTTTTCCCCATTTTTTAAAAAAACAAAACAAATGTAAAGGATGTGAACCGGAGACTTTTTTTTTAAAAAATAGATGAACTAAATTTGCTAGAAAATTTTTAAAAGGTTTTTTAAAATTAGCAGAAAAGTGTGTCAAGGAGGGGGGAGAATTTTTAAATTTGTTTTTTAAATTTTTTAATTTTCGATAAATGCTTTTTATACTTTATAATAGTTTATAAATAATTTTTTTTTTTATGAAATTTTTGTTTAAAATAATAAATAAAAAAATTTCCCCCCAAAGTTTTTTTTTTTTTCAATTTTTTTAACCCGGGAAAGTCTTAAAAAAAATTGAAATGTTGAAATTAATTTTTTTCTTAACAAAAAAAATTTTTTAAAAAAGGAAAAATTTTGTCGTAAACTTTAAAACCCCAAAAAACTTTTAAAAATTGATAATTTCATCAATTTTTTTTTTTTTTTTTGGCCCCTTAATAATCATCTCCCCTGGTTTTTTTCTGACTTTTATTTTTTGGAATTTTTTTTTTTAAAAAAAATTTTATTCTTCGAATTTTTTTGTTTTAAAAAAAGCTCTAAAAGATCTTGTAAACACCTTTGTTTTTTTTTCCCTATGTAAGCCAGGGTTTTTTTTGGACAATATGTTTTTTTTTTTAAAAAGCCCCTTATGGTACTTATTAAAATTTTGTCCATTTAAAAAAACATTTTCCTTCCATGTATCGGGGGGACTGTGGGGCCCCCCAAATGATAAGTTCTGAACCCAAGATGGGATTTTAAAATGGCAAATTTTTTTTCCTTCTTATAAGTATAGCCTAAAATCTGGATATTACCTTAAATTTTTTTCCAAATATCCAGCTATATAAATAATACCATCAATTTTTGGACTGAGGTTTTAAAATGGTTTTTCCCTTTGGGGAAAAGAACCAAAATTTTTTAAAAGATAATGATTTCCCGTCGCTAACTTCTGGTGAAAGCTTAACTTGGGGGAATAAAATTTTTTTTGCCAAAAATTTAGATAACTTTCTGGACATTCAACATTAGTTTTTTCCTGAACGTTCCCCAGGTTTTTCCCCTTAAAGAATCTTTGGGGCCCCCTGAAAGCGCAGTGAGAGGAGAAGGATGATCGTGAAGACCTCCTCTTGCCTTTAACTAAAAAAATTTAAAGTTTTGAACCAAATTTTTAAATTTTTTTTTTAATATAGCTAAATATTATAATCAATTTTTTTTAAAATAAATTCTATAGCATAAAAAACATTACAATTATAAGTAGATTTTCCCAATCAATTTTTTAATATTGGGGGTTTCAACAAAAATTCCCTTTAGATGAAAAAAAAAAAAAGAATCAATATACTGCTCTGCTAGAATTTTATTACTTTTTTTTTCAAAATCAAAGTTATTTCTTTAATTTAATATCTATTTTCTAGAAAAAAAATAATGGAAAAAAAAAAAAATATCTGCATAAATACCTGAAAAAAAAATTTTTTAAAGTTTTGGAAAAACCGATGGGTTAAAATATATTTAATCCCCCTATTCAGCTCCCGGGCCCGGGGCTTTTGCAAAGATGATGTTTACTTTTACAACCCTTTTTTTTAAAAACTTGAAAAATTTTTTTGGAAATGTTCATTTTAAAAATTTTTTTACATTTTTTTAAATTTCCCGGCCTTTTAAAATTTTTTTTGTAAAGGTTTTTTTGTTTGGGACTGATGCTAAGGGGGGATGGGGAAATTTTAAAAACAAACCACACAAATTTTTGAAAAATTTAAAAACTTTTTTTGTTTTTTCCTTAAAACCCCACCGGGGAAAAAGGTTTTTAATGCTGTGGCAGTGGTGGGGATAAAAAGTTGGGTTGCTAAAGAAACTTTTCCTTTTCGGTCCTCTAAAAGTAATATGTAACAAAAGACTTTTTTACAGGAATGTATCTCTGTGTCTCCCCGAGTCAAAAATCTTCAGAGGTTCTTTACAATTTCAGTGCCATCTTTAAGAAAAAAACCTTTTCTATAAGCCAATTACGAATTAATTTAAAAAGAGGGGGGAAAATCAGAAAAAAAAAAAAAATCCTGAAATTCAGTGGGGGTCATAAAATGTTTTTTTTATATGAAACACCTAACCCCCCCAAAGCCAAGGTTTCCCCCCCCACAGTCAGAAAACATGCCACTCCTTTAAAATTTAAAATTTAAAAGTGCTCCATAATATCATCCAAAATTTGTTTAAAATTTTTTTGTCAAAGTTGACATAAATTGGTTGTTTTAAGCACTGAACAAACCTCTTGCCATCACTGTTTGCATATAATTATGTTTTCCCTTTAAATTCATCTTTTTTTTGTGGCATATTCATATATTGATGCTATTTTTTCTTCATCAAACAAAAAAACTTTTTTTTTTCCAGAGGACTTTTTGATTGACCATGCAAGTCCTTTTTAAAAACACATCACTTAAAAGGCCATTTTTCAATTTTTAGGTTTTTGTCCAATTTTGAAAATTTAAGGGGCCTGGGAGGGAAAATTTTTTATTGTGTCCTTAAAAAATGTATGCGCGCTTGCTGAAAAAGGAAGGGTTGTTTTAGAAATATCCTCACTACTCCACCTAGTTTTTTTTTTTTTTCTTTAGTAAAATATCAATTTTTTTTTTGCTTAATATGTCCTTTAAATTTTATTTGATAAAATTTTCTTTAGTTGTTTTTCTAGTTCTAGCAATAATCTAGAGTTTTTTTAAAAAGGGGCTTTTTGATCCTGATTGGCTTTTAGTTCCCCTTTTAAGAAGCTCTTTTTTTTTTAAAAATTTTTTTTTTCATAATCACTAGAAGATTTTTCCGGGAAACCAGGCTCAATAAAAAAGTCAACTTTAAATCTTACGGTTTTGGCAGGGGATTTAATAATGTCTCTACAATTTTTCCTTTTTTTTTTGAGTTTTTGGTTCCCTTCTTGTAGGCCCCAAAGCTGCACTTTCCAAAAATTTTAAAAAAGTGGGGGAACAGAAAAAAAACAAAAAAAAAGTAATAAAGCAGATACTTTTTTTTATTAAAAATTTCAACCATCTGATTTTAAGCGTTTTGGCAAAACGCCCTTTATAAATCCTAATTTTTCTTCATAGTCATCAATGGTAAAATGTCGACTAAAAATTTTTTTTGTTGTCAGGGTTAAAGTTCCCCCTTCCTATAAACCTTTTCTTCTTTTTTCCCCCCCTTTTAAAAAAAAAAATTTTTTAAAATTTTTTTAAAATTTTTCTATTCTTTTTTCAAACAGCCACACTGCACGTAACACCACCAGGGGGCATCTAAAATTTAAAAATATGTATAAATGATTTCCTATGAAAATTTAAAAAAATACCTTCCCTTTTAAAAAACAAATTTCTAATTCAATGTATTACACTTTTTGTTTTTCTTAACTAAGTTTAAAAAAAAAACACTAAACACTACTAAACAGTCTCTTAAGTACTAAGTCTTTTTTTCATTAACCGACTAATAAACATTAGATTACAACAAAAAAATGTACTAAACTTGCACGAAAAAAAAATAAAATAGTCTTTAAAACACTTCAAAAAAATCAAGAACAAAGAAAAACCAGAAAATACCCTTTTTTTGTAGTACGTAGTACGCCAAGCCAAGTTGTTTACAAATCGATATCAAAACGGACGTAAAATCCCCCCCACTTTTTGCCCCCGGGTTCCGTTTTCCAAAATTCCCCAAACCCGGGGCCTAGCTGGCCATTCAATTGCACCTCTGCGTTTTTTTTCCCCCCGGAAAAGTTCCCCAGATTTTCACCATCCGCCCCGAATGTGAAACCATATTTTTTAGCTGGTAAATTGGGATTTTTTGGGGGTTGGGAAAAAATCGTCTGAGCTGGGGAACAAAATTTCTCTTTTAAAAGTAATAAATTTCGTTCAGAGTTTAAATTTCCAAGTATAAAAAAAGGGTCCTATGACTTTTTTCCCCAATAACCAAAACCAAACTTTTTTTTTTGTGGTCGTTGGGGAATTGTTTCACCCCAAGGGGGTTTTTTTCCGACCAATATCTACAGTTGTGTCGATTTACGGGGCCCTTTAAACAAAAAATTGATTCATCAGAAAATAAAATTTTGGGTTACAAAGTTGACATTTTGATTCAATTTATCCATAACGATTTCGCAAAACTGAATTCTGCTCAAAATCCCCCACTCAATTCTTTTTTAAAAAATCAATTTTATATGGTTTTTTAAATTTTTTTTTTGGGAATTTTTTAATGGAATATCGACTCATATTTGGGGTTTTAAAAAACCCCTGTTGTGTCGAATTTATTGGATTTTATCCCCTTTTTCATGACATTCAGAGAATTTTCTTCATTAGTAACGCTTACCGGTCTTCCACTTTTTTTGGCGATCTTTCACACCTCCAGTTTAGAAAACGCTGCAATGTTTTGGAAACAATTGATTTGGGATAGGTTCCCCGATCGAAGAATTCATTAAAAATATTCACCACTTGAGTAAAATTTCGTGTTCTATCGCCGTACCCTATCATCATTAAAATTTCAATGGCTCGGTATCCTTTAAACGTGCCATTTTTACCCCGAAAATTGTTCACAAATTGTAAATATAAGTTTTTTTTATATCTGTTGTCAAAATGCAAAAAATTGTTATGGGGGTAAATATTTTAAAAAGGAACTTGATGGACTAGAAAAAAATTTAAAAGTAATAATTTATTTGTAAACGATATTTAAAACCGATATTTCCCAAAAAGGTTAAGATTGGGTATGTAAGTGTACTTAACATTTTTTAGAATCTTGTGGAATTGAAATATTGAATAATATACAGGGGGGGTTTCCTTTAAAATAATGTAACTTTGTTCTTCCCCCGGCTTTTTGACTGATCCTGTATTTAGTTTATGTGTAGTGTAATAGATTTCTAAAAAAACCCAAAAGTTTTGTAAAATTTTAAATTCTTCCGCTATCTTACTTTATCAAACAATCGACCGTTTTCATACAAAAAAACAACCCTGTATAACAAAACGGATATCGTCTTTTCCCCTTTTTAAATGCAAAGAACTGTATCGTTTTTAAAATTTGTTAGGGGGAACGATGTAGCATATTTTCACTTCTTAATCACAAACTGTAACCAAAAACTCAACGATCCCCTTTTTTAATTTAGGACAAAAAAAGTGAAAACTTTGACCCCTTTTTAATGAGTACAAAGATCATTATTTATTATCACTTATAAATAATTACCAAGGAATCTATCACTAGTAACAATGGTGGCCATTTTACTAAACATAATTTAATTTAGTCACTGCAAGAAAAATTGATGTCACAAACAACTATTTGTAATGTCACATACCGTAAAATCATTAAAAAACTGCTCATACATTATTTTGTACGTTGTGGCACGAGACAATAGTAGGATGGGCACAATGAGCTTTTTAAGCGTGGGTGCTTACCACGAAACAATCGTTACAAAAATTTTTATTTTTTTAAACAAAAAATTTTTTGGTTTTTAAAAAAAAAGCAATTTTTTTAAAAAGCTAAGAACTGATATTATCTGTCATTATTTATTTTTAATGACTTTAAAAAAAAAAATTTATCAATTCGACCCCTTAAGTATGTAATTTTTGAAATCAAAAAATTTAAAAATAATAACTATTGGGGTTTTTTAAAGAATATAGGGGAAAAGAAAAAAATCTAAAAACCCTGGTCAAAATGTTCAAAAATTATTAAAAAAATTTTTGGACATTAACAACAAAACCATTACTCCCAGAAAAAAAAATATTCCATTTTTTATTTTTAAACCAAAATTTTTTAAAAAAGGTTTTAAAAAAATACTTTTTAAACCAACTAAAATTTTGGGGTTTAAAAATTTAAAAAAAGGAATTAAATGCCAAATTTTTAAAAATTTTTGTATTTAAGAAATGCGTTTAAATATTTAAAATTATTTATATGCTGCTATCTTCACAAAAAAAATATTTTTTTAAACATTTAAACCCTTTTTTTTTTTTTTTTAAATTTTTTAAAATTAATTTTTTTATAACCTAAAATAAATTAACAAAAAAAAAAAAAAATTTAAAAGGGAAAATTACGAAACAGGACCTACATTTTTTTCTGACAAAAAATTTTTACCCATACCCTGAGCTTTTTTAGCATTTCAAACGTCATTTCGCATCAAGAGACATATCTACTTTTGTTTCTCCATAACAGAACTGGGGTTTTTTACCAAAGGGGTTTCCCCAACTCCCCCGCTCTTTTATCTCTTCGACTTCCATTGCTGCACTGCAGATCTAGCATTGTAAACTTTTTTTTTCCGTTCATTTTTTTTTTTTGGGGGTTTTATCTAAATTTTTTCCTTTTCCGCTTTTTACGGGGTATCCATCTACCGTGTTTCCCCGGCAATATTCCTTCTGCTACGGGGTACGACGTCATATTTTTTAGGTATAACAGAGCTATGAATGGCTTTTTACCCCGAGTTTTTTAAACTTCTTTTTGTTTCCCCTTTTACCCCATTTAGTTTACCGAGAGCTTCTTATAGCTACACTGCGAATCTGTCACTTTGAACTCTTTTTTTCCTCATTTATTATCCTTTGGACACTGTACCTCTGGCTGTGACACTTCTTCTGCTAAACGGGCAAAAGCGGCGCCTCCACCAGTGGCATTGTATCCTGGCATAAAGGGGGACGGGGAAAGAAATACATCCCCCCCAAAAGGGGGCACTTTCGAAGGAAATTGGAGCTTGTAAACTATAGGGAGACTTTACTACTTGCGGCACCCAGTATAAAAAATTACTTTTGGGGCCCAAAATTTGGATGGGCATACTCCCTTCGGGGGTAGCCCCAAAACCGGGGCCAGTTTTAATTGACAACAATTGAAACACTCACTCTAAACTACCAACCCCCCCGGTCCCGAACCCCGGTGGGGGTTCCATTTTCTTTCAAAGTCTTGATTGGGGATCTAAAAGTAGACGTAGTTATCGTTACCTTCTCTGACTACATATAACTTAACCCCCCAACCTTTAAAATGTTTCTGGTTTTTTTGATCCAGTGACCAGTAACATGATTTGTTACTATTTTTCCAATAGTTATTTAAAGGGTTTTGTAACTCTATTTTTTTAAATTCAAAAAAAGTTGTTACCCCCCCTAGTTCCAATACAATTTTGATACCATCCATTTAATTGGTACTATATTTACTTTTTTAAAAACATTGTATGATTAATTACTATTTAAAAAAATTACCTTAAATTTGAAGCTTTTTGGGCCTGAAGATCAGGTTGGGGCCACACAATTTTTTTTTTTTAAATTTCAGGATCAATGTTTTAAATATTAGCGCCTTGTTTAATATTAATTTAATGAAACATTTTTTTTTTAAATTAAATAAAAAAATTTGAAAAAAAAAAGTACATATTTTTTAATTTTTTTTTTTGGGGCCAGTTCTGTACCATAAAGCTACCTATTTAAAGGAGTTTTAATAATTGTTAAAAAAGGTTTTTGGGGTTAGTAAAAAAATTTTTTTTGAAATTCCTTAATTTTTTGGTACAAGATTTAGCAAGGGGGCCAAGTCTTTTTTAAAGAAATTCAACTTTTTTAAAAACATCCAAAAAAAAAACGCCCCAAAAATTTCCAAAAAACCGTTTTTTTTTTTTATTTTTCGCTTAATTAATATTATCAATTATTACAAATTTTATTCTTATAAAATACAAATCCGTTTTTTTGGGTTATACTTCTTAATGACACCAGGGTTTTTTTCCCACATTCGATTAAAATTTTCCCCGGGGCTGGCTCAAGAAAGGGTTCAAAAAAAAAAAAAAATAAAAGAAAATTTTTGAAAAAATGCTTAATAAAAAAATTTAAAACCAGATATAAATTTCCTTTTCCAAAAAATTTTTTTGTTCTTACGAGGGGTTTTCTTTTAGTTCAATTAAAAAAAAAAAAACCCCTTTTCTAAAAAAAACGAGAAATCCTCCCCAAAATTAAAACTACACTTTTACGGTACTACTTAAGGGCAATGTGAATTTTATTTTTTACTTTTGAATTAAACTTTATAGCTTTCAATCGCACATCCTCACTTTGTCAACTAAACAAAAAAAGGTTTAGGAATATTTTTTAAATTTTACAAAATATAACAAATATTAAACATTAAAAATAGATATTTACAACGAAAAACATTTTTTTTTGTATTAATTATATTAAAAAAGAAAAACCCTTTAAAATAAACCTCCAACAAACAGAAAAATAAGCTTAAAAAAATTCTTTTTTAATTTTACTTTTTGGGGGCCCGAATCAAAAGCAATGTTTAACATAGTGGATAGGATGATGAATGACCATAGACCAAGACCAAGCTTTGTGGTTTTAGACTTTTTTATTTTAGTTCCCGTCTATGTAAGGTTAGATGTCAAATGGGCTATCCTAATTATAGAAAAAAAACGTTTTTAAAATTAAATACGTCTACTAGTTTATAATAAAGTTAAAATTTAAATTTTTACATCCCTTTTAATTAATTTTACGTTTTGCTCTAGTTTTTCTTAACAAAAACCCCAATTTATTTGGTTTAAAATTTTTATCTTAAAAAGTTTCTGGGCAGTCGTCTAAATATTACAGAAACTGTTTACATTTCGTTTACCCACAAGGGGGATATTTTCAAAGGTTAGAAAACATATGGTCTCTTTCTATTTCATTTTTAAATAATGATATGTAATTTTATTTTATTTTAGCTCAATAAACCTTATAAATATTTTAAATAGAACCGCACTAAGCACCAACATTCCAAAAAGGTCCTTTCTAAATAAAACATTTTAAAAAATAATTTAGATATGTAATATCGTACCTTACTAAATGAACAACATAAATCTTAAACATTCAAACAAACCGTTTAAATAACAATACCAGCGCTTTGTTCACTCAATTAGGAAATTTATCTTAACTTGTTCCACTTACATTAGTCGATATTTCAAATAAAGAATCCGAATATTATTTATAAACAACGCAATAATTGTTTATATTAAACTGTTACACACGTTCTAAAAGGCTTTTATCTTAGGATATTAATAAATTTTAACTTTGTGGGCGTACGGACGAAATCCATGATTTGTAGACTTTTTAAAAGAATTGTGGAGAACTTACAAATATGTAATAAATCTGGATTTAATAGGTTAAATCTATGAAATATTGAAAAATGAATATAAATCCTTATATATTTCTAGTAACTATATAAATTAGGTATTTTAAACAACTCTTTTTTTGTAGAAAAAAAAATATTACGGTTTTAGCAATTTGGTACGATACAATAATCTGTTTAAAATAGCTTTACTTGCATTTAAGTTATAATTGCGTATAATGGATATTACACATATAGTATATGTTATAATTTGTTTTTTTTTTCCTTTTAATTTCTTATGAATTTATCGGTATAGTCTGTCTCAAAGTATATCGTTATGGCGTTTGACGGACCATACCCCGATAAACCTTGAACGATTTTATTACCTATTGTTATTGGTTAAACCCATTTGTTTATAAGGGCAGGGGTGGGCCAGGTATTTCTTGAGTATTAACCATTGGGCATATAAATATTTTGGCTAATATTTTAGTGGCACTGTTGAATAACCGTTTTTACTGTGCGTTTTGAAAAAGTTGTTTTACGAGAATATAACTATGTCGCGTCTAAATCATTTGTCATTAGATGCAAACAGGTTGTGAAAAATGTGTATGAAACTTTAATCAGTAGAGGTCTAATTAAACAAGAAGCTTTAAAAGAAACCTGTCTACTTACAAAAACTCCAATATCATCGATAAGGGATATTATTATTAGTGAAGAAAAAAACGTAGTGATTTTCAATCTCACCGTATATAGATAATAGTGATCAAGACCTAATAAGAAAGAAAATATATTGTCTCTATGAAAGCGAAGTTATTCCTACCTTGGATAAACTGAAAAAGAGGCTAGACGAAGACGAAACCAATATAAATATTAGCCGTGCCACCCTCCATAGAGTTGTTTGTAAAATGGGATTTAAATACCGCAAAATAGACAAAAGACAAGTAGTAATGGAATCGCACAGATTACGAACTTGGATATTTAATTACCTTCAAGAAATTAAAAGATATAGGTTAGAAACACACGACACAGTATCCAAAGGATGGGTTGATTCCAGTCAAAACTGTCAGACGAAAGCACCTTTAAATAAAGAAAAACGCATTACCATAATAAACGCTGGTTCAGAAGACGGATTTGTCCCAAACTGCTAGCTGTTGTCTGCAAAGAATATTAAGGATTCTTGCTTGGATTATCATGAGGATACAGGTGCAGAACTTTTTGAAAACTGGTTTCACAATTATCTTTTAAAAAATATTTCAAACAATAGTGTTATTGTCATGGATAACGCAAGCTATCACAGCCGTCTGTTACACAAAGCACCAGTTTCATCAAGTTTAAAAACTGAAATCCAGGAATATTTGTTTGAAAATGATATTTATTTTGAATTCAGTTACAAAAAACGCATCTTTTGAAAGTCCTAAATTCATATGCAATTAAAAAACAATATGTATGTGATAATTTGGCTGAACAGGCTGGGCATACTGTCTTACGGCTTCCTCCGTATCACTGTATGTTTAAACCCATAAAGCATTTGTGGAACCAAGTAAAATTAAAGATCAGAGCAAAAAATGTTACACCAACTTTAAGTCCCAGTGTTATAAATTTGATAAAAAATGTGATTACTAACATACCAGTTGAGAGCTAGAAAAATTCACTACAGCACATTATAAAAATTGAGGACTTTTACATTTCTATCCAAAACAACATAAATCCTATTGTAATTAATCTCAATGAAGACTCTGATAGTGAAACAGAATTAGATTTAGATATTTAGATTAAAAATGTAATTATATATAGATAATGCAGTTATAAATTTATTAAAACTTTGCATATATTTAATTTCTTAATGTAATTTTAAGATTATACTTACCTAAATAAACAATAAATTATAAATCTTTATATTATAAAGTCCGTCCCTAATGTTCTGTCCTTTAATACCTACCGATCCGCAGTTTTATTGCTGTCGGCAGGTACAATCCATAAATGAAGGCAAGAGCTAACAGGTATACTTTGAGACAGACTATACCTGTATCAAATCAACACCTTTTATGAGATCGTACCAAGTATGCCTTTTAAATAGTGAATATTAACTATGCGCTGATCATTTATTGAAAGGTAAAATTAGAAAATAGACCTAGAATGTGCAAAAAATAGCCATTTTGAAACAATTTATACTTAGTATGCCATCTTCACTAAACGGAATTTGATGAAAAAAATATGGTGTGTGCTAGGTGTCCGACTAGATTTTCTGGCTAATTTTTTTCCTCTGAACATGAACCTGAAGTCAAAATTGGGGGTCAAACAGCAAAATATTTTTAAATTTAAAACGTCAATATCCTATAAACTAAGATACACGAATCTTTATATGACATAAACTATGTGTTTTTACAAGACCTTTAATTTAGGTTTTATAACTTTTTGGTCTAAATGCAATTTTGTTCGAGTTATAATTAAAAATCGAAGTTTTCAGGATTTTTTCAAGGTATACCTACCTCTCCAAAATAAGAAAAAAAATACTGTTAAATTTTTCTGCAAATTTTGGGTGATTTGAATTTAAATGTATAAAATATATGACAAAAAAAAAACAAAAATCACTTTACTAAAACAAAATATTTTTTTCCTATGTTGGGCTGAAATTTTTTGTCAAAATTATATTTTTGTTTATATCTCCTTTATTATTTATCTTATTAAAAATATTTGTATAACTTTTAATATAGACAATTTTAAAAGTTTTTTTTGTTTTATGAAATTTTTTGTATCTCTTATAGTTTACATAGTCGTAGTCCAAACATTCCGTGGTAGCACGTTTCTGCAAGTAAATGTACCGTGTCCGTTTTTTGTTTTTTTTTCCGATTTTTTGCTGTTTGACCCCCAATTTGACTTCTGATTCGTGTTTAGCGGAAAAAAATACACCAGAAAATCTTAGTCAGACACCCATTACAGACCACTTTTTTTGTTTTATTATTATAACTAACACTAACCAGAACTAACCCGAATAAAAAGCACTTCTTGTTTGTCCGTGTCCTACTGCCTTTTGCCACTTTTCAAGAACTTTTTAAAATTATACTTATTTTTTTATATAAGTAATAACTGTTTTTCTATTCTACTCAAAATAATATCGATCTATAATTGAAGTAAATATTTTGGTCGACTATACTGGGGAAAATACATAGAATAAATAATGGATATTTCAATAAGTTTATAATTTTATTTTGATGTGATTACTATTAACTACTCATTCGTAAAACCCCGACAGGTACCGAATTAAGATGTTTGGGATGCAGGTTGTATATTGATAAATAGGTACAAAGAGAAATATTTAATCTGCTACCTACCGGTACCCAGTTTACCCCCACCCCATCGCTTAACAGAATGTACAGGAATTGCTACTTTACTGCTGTCCTATTGAGAGTTTGTTTTATATCCTAAATTATAACAACACTAAATAATCTGGGTAAACCTTTTTCTTTTTTGGTAAATATTTGATCGTAGAAAGTAGATTTGTCTTGTTGGAGAAAATGGTCATTTAACTAATCAAACTAACCATAGGTAGGTAGGTAGGTAGGTAGGTTTAAAGTAACTGGACTTTTTACGCCCTCCACTGCGACCGCTCGGTCTATTGTGGCTCACACCTTTTTATATTTCTCCCAATAGGATCGGACTTAATGATCCGATACCAGATTGGGAGAGTTCTTACGTCTTTCTTACTCATGTCTACCGGACACGAGCACAATGTGTTCCGGTGTTTCTGGTGTCCCTGTCTCCGGAGAGTAGACGAGCAGCGATTAGATCCATCTGCCCTCCTCTCACGGTCTAGTGACGTGGGTGCTACCAGGTCCTTGTTACAGGAACCAGATGTCTTTCTGAGGCCGCATCTCCAGCCTTATCCTATGAAAACGGTCCTATCCGCTTTCTGTTTAAACCAGGGAACCCTTTTTCCTATAAAGGCGGTTCTGTCCGCCTTCGTTTGAATTTAGGGAACCCTTCCCAAGCACCTGTTTGTTCGGGATGGATTAGTCCTTCCCCGTGAACCAGGCGCCGGTGACTTCAGGGGCACCTTACAAAACGGATTCACCCGTTTCGGTCGGAGCACCTTTGTCTGCTTGTGACCTTGAGTGGCACCTCTCGAAACGGATTTATCCGTTTCGGTCACACTTTGTCACTTTTTCCTATGAAAGGGGGGTTCTTGTCCCGCAGAGCGCATTACCGCAGTAAGGCTAGATACTCTGAGATAGCCCTGTATCTCAGAGGCACCTTGGAGACACCTGTTTAAGGCACAGTGTATTTATTAGTGTTGATTGTTGATTTAAAGCCTTATGTTCAACTTAGCTTCGGATCCCGTTCCATACGCTAGCCAAAAGAGTTGCCCAACCACAACGACGATGTGTGAACACAGCGGTTGGGCTAAACTAACCATAACAAGCAACAATTGTTGAGAATTATATCACACCAAATTTTATGGTAAATCTCAAAATTTTCTTCTTTAGAATTTCTGAAGTTTGACGACCTCTTCTCCAGAAAATTATTGTACCTACTAGAAATATTGATTTTTATTTTTCTCAAAAAAGTTAGTATTTATCCTATTACTCTTCAAAAAAACCGTATATCTTTACCTTGGAAGTAAGAGGGAGTCTCTTAAAAAGTTTATTATAAAATGTGTATGTTCAATAAATAATAAAAGCTTCATCGTAACTGGAGAGCAGACCAGAGTACAGGGTCTTTGATTATATTTACGTGGCATCTGGAGATTTAAATTTTTAAAGAATGACAAAAATGTTTTATATAAAAATTGTAGGTTTTTTCCATATTATCTTTTAAAATTATCAGTAAAAAAGTGTTGCATTAAAAAAATTAAAAAATATGGGCAACTTCAACTTTTTAAATGAAACGCCCTGTATATAATGCGCTACAACGAAAGATCTTTTTTTTCTGATTTCAAATATATATACATTGATGATATTTGAGTAAACCATTTTTGAGATGTTTTGGTTTAAATTATTAATTAATTAAAAAAAAGTCATATTAGTATCAAGAAAGCCATGGAACCAATAAAATTGTTATGTTGCTGAATTTGGTGAGGGTTTTCTCTGGACCAATAATGTTTATTCTTGCGATTAAACATTTCTTAGTGAAGGAAGACGTGCCGGTAAATAGAATTTTATTTAAAAACTCTGGATCCTGCTGCATAAGCCTAGCTATTTCCAATGCATACTCATTTAGGAGGATGAAATTTGTAAAATTTAAAGTTGAATAAATTTAATAATCTGCTTTTAGATGCCGCATCCAAGATTGATATTACAGAATTTTCTAAAATTATTAAAAGTAGTTAGTGCTAGTAATAGAAAAAGTATAATAATTATTCTGGAAAAACGAGAATAACCAAATCTTCGTTTTCATTTTGTGCTTTTCCGGTCACTAAACTTTCTTACTGTGTATTTAATAGTGTCTATAGATGGTACCCGTTGTTAAGGATATAATAAGTGATATTCTCTTTGCACTATCGTCGCATTATTATTGTTGCCATTAAAAAGACGCACAATAGCGATTTTTTTGTTCTTCTGAATAGCCCATCGACAAGAAAGCAACATAAATTATTCTTAATAGTTAAAATGATAAACTTCAACTATTACAATATCGAGACGTCAAGTTTATCATTACAATTTAACTGTTTCCATGGCCTTTTTGATACTAATATGTTTTTTTTCAAGTTACACTGGTGAATAAAAAGTAACTTATTTTTTGTGACATGGACAAAACAAGGTATTTTATAGGTAAAACTTGCTCAGAAAGCCGAAAATGACCTCACATTTTTTCTATTACCCATATTTTTCTTGCTAAAAGACATTGTTGTTTTCCAACAAAATATAACTTTAGATGTATTATTATAATTTTTAAGTGTAGCTTAGAATGTTGTTGTCGATGTCGATATATTGTTTCTGGGGCATCTCTTAACAATGTCCAGCAATAGTCAGCAAGCAACCTGGCACTCCATTTGCCTTGATATCGTTTTTTCATGTCAGAAATATCTTGGTGAAACCGTTCTCCGTGCTCGTCACTCACTGCTCTTAAATTTTTGGGGATGAAATCGAGATGAGAGTCTAGAAAGTAAATTTTATGAAACATTTTACATCTCATTTCTTTGTAAACAATAAGTAGTTCACTGACAATATCTTTGTAATACTCAGCTTTGACATTTCCAAGAAAGTTTGCAACAACGGATTTAAAAGCGCTCCAAGCTCGTAATTCAGTTTCATTTAGTACATAGTCACATATTTCATCTTTTATTATTTTCCTTATTTAAGGACCCATAAATAAAACCTCTTTAATTTTTGCTTTACTAATTCTCGGAAATTTTTGTTTAAGATACAAGATCCCTCTCCCATTTCGATCAATTACCTTGACAACATTCTTTATCAGTCCCAATTTAATATGCAAAGGTGGCAGTAATACCTTTTGGGATCAACTAGTGGTTCATTGATGACGTTTTTTATTCCCGGAGTTAGCGCCGGACGTAGTGGCCACCCTTTCTGTACATAATGACGATCTTGCGCACGCCTGTCTCATTTACAAATAAAACAACAGTATTTGGTATATCCCAGTTGCATTTCAAGAGGAAGGGCTATAACTTTTAACAAATGGTCCATCTATATTTATTATAACGTATATGTTCTAAAAGGACTCGCATGTTTTCGTATGATTCCTTCATATGAACTGCATGAGCTATTGGTACAGATTGATATTTATTGCCAATGTGAACCTTTAAGCTAAGTTTAGTGAGGTCCCTTTGCCGTTTTCGTTAAAAAGTAATGTTTATGTTACTATGGAGAAGATTCCAGCCTTTTAACCTGGATGCTTAAACTTCTAACTGCGGTTTTTATAAATTTAAATCTTGAACTAAGTCATTGAGTTTGCCCTGTGTTATCAGACTCGGCGCTGCTAGTAAGTGAAATAGAGGGTCGGCTTCAATTTCCTTCACGCTTTCTGTATTATCACTTGAATCAGTGGATTCGAGTTCTTCTTCATCCAAAGTCCAAAATTCTGGTGGCTTTGGGACAG
Organism: Listronotus oregonensis; assembly: GCA_019359885.1. NCBI lineage: Eukaryota > Metazoa > Arthropoda > Insecta > Coleoptera > Curculionidae > Listronotus > Listronotus oregonensis. Next base: position 17,293 of record JAHBCN010006162.1, on the reverse strand, counting down.
GAAATTCATCACTATGTTTAACGGGCCTTAATAAGGATACTTAACAGTACGCTTAGACTTTGGTCCAATACCTTTATTTGTCGTAAGACAAAAATAGCAATCTGTAACATGGACTTTCGGTTCTTTCCAAACCATTGGTACTGCAAAGATCATTTTACGATTTGTCCCCTTCAGCCAACTTGTTAACAACGTTACACAAGTCTTGTAACACATAGGAGGGGTCCATGATTGGTCCTGGTCTCTAACTTTAACTCCGAAATAAAGTTCGTAAGCTTTTTGGCACAAGGGCAGTGAAATTACGTTTTTGCGATTTAAAAGTTACCTCTCCGCACACATAAGAAAAACTGTCGGCACAATTGATTCACTGCCTAGGCATTGTATTTAGAGTTTTGTGTCGCAATCACAGTAAATTAAAAAAAAACATAAATTGAAGGGCAAAATCGCATGTCGATGTCGTAACATGGTGCAATATAAGAGATTTAACGTATTGTAGATTATAAATGTGAAAGTTACCAAATATCTGTGGGTAATAGAAAAAATCTGTTTTTAGATTTGATTTTGGGGTATTAAAATATGTGAAAAACACCTAAAAATTATTATCATGTCACAAATCCTGTGTTTATGAGTGTTATTTATAATTTAAGCTTAAATATCTCAAAAATGGTTTACTCAAATATTATCAATGTATATATACTTAACCCATTAAGTACTAGCGTTCCATATATGGAACGCAAATCAAAGCATCATAAAATGGTTAAAAATAAGAGTGTACTTGCAAAAAATCTTCGTAGGTTGATATTTTCAGGTTGCTGAATATACTGGTAACGTGTTATATCAGTTTAAACATCGAGTAAACGAAAAGAGTTCTTTAAAAGTTATTTGCTCCGTTCAGCTGTCTGGTGCATACACGAAAATGGCGCGTCGAGATGTGTAAGTACATATTTTAATAAGTTTAGGAATATCTAGACTGAAACTAATACTATATTAATAAATTTTGATGTACTTAACTTTGAGTTTCATTGAAAAAATCATTTAATATGCCTTTGTTTTTCTTATTTTCGCATTTTTTCTGCCGTTCCTTATATGGAACGCTAGTCTCTTAGCATACATAAAAATCTGTATGTTTATTTTTAGGTTAACGGTGCAGCAGGTTGCTGATATGTTTAAAACTGAAGACACAATGACAAAAAACCTTCCAAAAAAGTTATTGGGACTCGGGAGAAGATCTTAGAAATATTGGGGTTTACAAGGCAATGCGTAGAGATAGATTTATCGAAATAATAAGGCATATACACTGTACCGACAACACAAAACTAGAACCAAAAGATAAGATGGCAAAATTAAGACCATTGATGAATAAAATGAAACAACAATTTTTACGTCATTTTGTACCATCACAAGAAGTATCATATGACGAAAGGATGATTGTGTATCATGGAAAACCTATCCGCTTAGGATATAAGTGTTGGTGCATAAACTCCAAGAATGGATATTTAATAAATTTTGATGAATCTCCCCAGATATTCGACTTGATGAAAAAACTCATTTGGTGGAATATATCCCCAACAACAAACGCCGACGATGCTCCGGACAAAACCATAGAGGCAGTTCTGTGCGCACACAGTGTCGCAAATGTGACGTAAGACTATGTATTGAGTGTTTCGTTGATTTTCATACTAAATGAAATAAAAAAACTTGTTTTATAAATATAATGATTTAAATAAATGTTTGATTATCTTTTTTAAAATTATTTTTATATTAGTAATTTTACGAACCCTAAAGACTAGCGTTCCATATATGGAACGGCCGCCATCTTGGAAATAATAAGATGACATTGTACAAATTGACCTAAAACGAATTTTTATTGCTAAGTAGATTATTAAAATATAATTTACTCCTTAATATTCCGAATATAAAAAACTCAGTCCTTAATGGGTTAAAATCAGAAAAGATCTCTTGTTATAGTGCATAACATACAGGTGTGATTTCAAAGTATTAAAATAAAAAAAAAATAAATGTTTTTCTAAAAATTTTTTTATTTCAAGGGTCCAATGCCCACTTAAATATAAGTGAAGTAAAATTGCCAAACAATTTTATTGCTATTTATTAATATTTTACCCTTTATTTTAAAACTAGTCCTTTGGGTCAGAAAAGACTTTTTAAGTCAAACATCTTTTATTAAAGTTTTCCAAAACAATATGAAAAATCCAATAAAATTTTATCTACCATAAGTCCATGCCAGTATATAATGTAAATACCCCTGTACATTGAAAGATAAAAAAACGTTAAAAATTTAAATATTTATATACCTTACAACAAAACGTGTGTCTTTTTTAAAAACTCAACTATTTCTCTAATATTCTTTATGGTAAAAAGAAATAATAATACCAGCTATTAAACAACAAACACATATTTGATTTATCCCTAATAACAGAAAACTTCCTCTTTAAAACCAGAAATTCCATTACTGCTCAGTTTATATCTTCTCCACGACTTTAGCGGAAAAGAGAAAATAAAAACAAAAAGTCTCGAAGTGCTCTTGTTTTTAACGACGCCATATTTCTACAACAATCTTAAACTCGTGCCTTCGTACAGATAGAAAGAAACTATTTTATAATTTTCCGCCTGGCATATACAATTTGCAGGTGTAAGCATTATATCTAGTAACATTTTAAATTCTTTTGAGTACAGAACGGCATTTTTTACTCTTAGTTGAGCTGGTTTTTATGTAAAGTTAAGTTCATGTATGTACAGGGTGTCCCAAACTGGACGCGTTCTTATGGGAACAACCCTTATTTAAAGGGATAGAAAAAAATTGACCAAGGTGCCCGGAGCTCAAATTTAATGAAAAAACTACTGGCGCTAACAAAACTTTGCTATCTATTATCGTTTGGCCACTAGAGGGCGTTTCTCGAATTTCGTCGATTTTTTAAATGCCTCATAACTTTCTTACTAATAAAGATCATTAATTTTGATAAAAACTTTCTTAAGGCACTTTTTTTGGTAGAATTCATTGCGATAGGCAGATTTTTTACAGGGCGTTTAGATTTTCGTGCACCACCCCAAAATCAATTTTTTTATATGGACCACCCTATATATTATAAGATTTTTGCAAAGCTGGTAAAATTTCCTAAATTTTGATGTATCACTTGTTATGTTTATCTTAAAAATCATTAGCAGTATTACGATTTAAAAATTAAAATAATGTGCCTACAGAAATCAACATTGCCATGAGTAGAAAAAATGACATAGGATGCTAACATGTTATGATTAAAACAACAGATCTAAAGTTTTATGATAAGATTACTCATAGTTAATATATTAAATTAATAATTATCTAAAACACAAACGACAACAACAACAAACCAACAGTATTAACAAAAAACATAACTCTACCTAATCCTAATATAAAATTTTATGGAATTTAATGAACGATAATAAATAAACAAAAATAAAATAAAATTGTGTTAACAAATGTTCAAATTGTCTCCCATTTTGTTGTACGCAAATTCTACATATTTTTTTAACAGCATTAACTGCATTAATAAGTTCTATATTTTGAACTCGGTTAAACGCACCTCGCAATGCCCTTTCTAATTCTTCCCGGCTATTAAAATTATTGTTTTTATAAGTAAGGTCTCTAATTCTACCCCAAAGAAAAAAATCTAAGGGAGTCAGGTCCGGTGACCTGGCAGGCCATTGTATGGGCCCTTGATGATTTTAAATCCAATTTTCACCAAACTGAACATTAAGGTAATCGTTTATGGTCCTTGCACAATGCGCAGGGGCACCATCATGCTGGAAGAAGACTCTGGGTATCAGATTTATGGGAATATCTTCCAAGAATGGTTCAACCTGGTCCCTTAAAATATCCAAATATTGTCTAGAATTCAGCGGTTCATGATAAATGTAGGTTCCAATAAATTGTCCTCTAAAAATTCCCACCCACACATTAAAGCTAAATCTTCCTTAAAAGCCACTCACAAAAACGAGTTCTTCGATCAAAATCCCCAGGGAGAAGATGATGGATTTTGTGGGTTTGATAAGGCTTAAATTTGTTTTTTTTTCAAAATCCTGTGGTTTTTGCTTCTGGATATGCCAGTCTCTGCTTCAAGTTTTCTTGTGGAAGTTGTACCATTATTTACATATAAAGTGCCCAATACGGTTAGAGTTTTTACTTCATTTTCGTTTTTAATTTCTTGATTTTGAGCATAATTTGCTCTGGGTTTGTTAAAAGAGCCAAAATTTTGAAGATTATGGGCAAGTCTAGCAAATACATCCCTGGATGGTTGCTGCCGTTCGGGATATCTTTGAAAATACAAGTTTCTTGACGCCTGAGCATTTTTGTTGCTTTCTATGTAACATTCAAGCATGTTGAACTTTTCAAAATGTTCATACATTTTTTAACACTTCTCAAAAACCTTTCTTAAAAACTTATTTAAATTACTTTTTTTTCTACTAAAAATACCAAAATATTTAACAATATCAAGTACCACTGTCAATTCTCAACTATTCAGAAGCTGTTAAAATATTAAAACAAAAAAATCATATGCACGGCCTACTGCTTTTTTACGTAGCAACTTTAAATATGTGGCTTTAATCATAACATGTTAGCATCCTATGTCATTTTATTAGTCATGGCAATGTTGATTTCTGTAGGCACATTATTTTAATTTTTAAATCGTAATACTGCTAATGGTTTTTAAGATAAACATAACAAGTGATACATCAAAATTTAGGAAATTTTACCAGCTTTTTAAAAATCTTATAATGTATAGGGTGGTCCATATAAAAAAATTGATTTTGGGGTGGTGCACGAAAATCTAAACGCCCTGTAAAAAATCTGCCTATCGCAATGAATTCTACCAAAAAAAGTGCCTTAAGAAAATTTTTATCAAAATTAATTATCTTTATTAATAAGAAAGTTATGGGGCATTTAAAAAATCGACGAAATTCGAGAAACGCCCTCTAGTGGCCAAACGATAAGAGATAGCAAAGTTTTGTTAGCGCCAGTAGTTTTCTCATTAAATTTGAGCTCCGGACACCTTGGTTAATTTTTTTCTATCCCTTCAAATAAGGGTTGTTCCCATAAGAACGCGTCCAGTTTGGGACACCCTGTACAGGGTTATCAAACGAGGACTAGACAAGCCGCTTTTTTAGGTCTAGCTGTCTTGCATAATTTTTCTACCGAATCCGAAAATGATGATTGAAAAACAATTAAACATCAAATAAATCTGCTGGGGAATATTTTGTTATCTTTTTATACAAAATCGTTATTTTTTTATGTAATCATCCTCGTATACCTTTTGATTTAAAATAATAAATTTTTTAGGCGACTGTCACAAAAAATTTTATTGAAGCGTCCGTAAAGTATAAGCATTTACTTTACGGCCACTTTTTATAACTTTTTTGGTCGCATATACTTTATGGCCGCTTTTTTTAACGAAGGTGGCCTGGATGGCTAGGATAGAGTGCGTTGCTAGACAGTTTATTAACAATCAGGTCAGTGTCAACTTAACAGGAATGATCAGAATAAATAAAAATTCATATTAAAAATTACGCAAAATGAATGATACAGACAGTGATAATCTAGTTGAAATTTATGAAGACGCAAAAGCAACGACTTTAAATTTACTACCAGAAAAATATCGGCAGATCTATTTAAAACCATATGAAATTTTTATGGAATGGTGCAATATACAAATGGCTAAAAATTTAAAAGAAGAGGTATTACTTGCATTTTTTTCGGATCAGGCCCAAGTTAAAAAATCGTCTATATTATGGTCTACCTACTCAATGTTAAAATCTACAATTATGGTTAAAAACATTATTGACATTGCAAACAAAGTTTTCAAAATTTATTGCATTTTTAAAAACACAAAGTACAGGATACTAGGCGAAAATGTCCGCAATTTTTATAAGAAATTATGTTAATAAGTTCCTATAAGAAGCGCCAGATAAGAAGTATTTAATGTGGAAGGTAACACATTAAAATAATTTCAAAGTTAATTAATTTAATAATAATTATGTATACTGTGTTTATTTAAAGGTGTCTTCGTTAATTGGCTTGGCTGGGGCCTGTAAGCGTGATGAACTAAGACAACTATCTATGAATGATAACCTTAAGTCTTGGTCAGCACGCCACGGTTTTCCAAGCGGAAATCGCAGCAATAATGCATTGTGCCGTGCTGATTAAAGAAAAAGGGAGTAAAGGAAAAAACATCGTCATTTACTCAGACAGCCAAGCGGCCCTGAAGACCATCAGTTCTCCAAAAGTTAATTCCAAACTAGTGGGGGACTGTATACAGGCCCTGGATAAAGTCGGCTTGGCCAACAAACTTACGGTAGCCTGGGAACCAGGCCACGAGGGCCACCCAGGTAACGAAGAGGCCGACGACCTAGCCAAAAGAGGATCAGCCATGGAAATGAGCCATTCTGTGGAATCTCGGCAGGCCTCCTTAAAGCATCTATAAAGAGCTGGGTAGACAGAGAGTTTCAAAGCTGGTGGTTACAAACACCAGGACAACGACAGGCAAAGCAGTTCATTAAGACCTGCTCGACTAAGTTTACCTCGGACCTACTGAGCCACAGTCGTAAAGTCGTAAGGATAACGGTAGGTCAACTAACAGGACATTGCAAACTCAACAAGCACCTGGTGGAGGATAACCTGTGTAGGTTCTGCCAGGAGGCTGAAGAAACAGCCGTACATGTGTGGTGCCACTGTGAAGCACTATGTAGGCTTAGGCTTGGTGAGGAAAAGCCAAAACCGGCAAGATATATGGAGTGGCCAGTGTCTAGTTAAGAAGACGGGCCTGGACAAGGTACTCTAAAGAACGATAGGAGAAACCACAATAAATCTGGCAAGGTTGCAGTGGTGGAGGTCATTTTTGCCATCTCCGCTCAAATAATCTAATCTAATCTATGAATGATATACAAAATTAAGGAACCGTGTTAATAATCACACTTTCTAAAGTAAAAACTGGTAACAAACGAGTATTTACAGTAACTGATGAACTAATTGTAAATATAATCCCCTAAAGCTAATTCGAAAATACTCAAATTAACGACCTCTCAATCTACGTCATCAAATGTTTTTTATTAATTATCGAAATGAAAAACACAACTTGTCGGTGTAGGTAGGTACATACTTTTCTTTTGGTTGAAACAGGAGCTGACATTTTAATGTTAAAAAGCCACAGAGGTTTGAAGTCTAATTCAGTAGCGGAAGGCTACATTGAAGATTCATTTCAAGAAAAAAAGAAATATCAAATAGAATTCTTCCGGGAGGGAATGGTAAAAATTTCGAAGAAGGAGAAGGTACTTCAGGTTTGTGCTTTCCCGTTTATTTTTTTTTAAGAATCTGAATTAAAGAATATTATTTTTAAGAAGCTAGAAAATGACATGACTGTTAATAATCTTATGTCTAAAAGTGAAATTACATTTTCAAAGTGTAATAAATGTACTTTTAACATAACAATTAATAACAAATAAAAACTTATTTGTTACCATTATGATCTTCCAGTTGTGCCATATTAACATTATAACATATAATAAGAAGAGCAAACAAAATATTGAACCTACCTGATAGCCTAAAAATGTTTGGTGTACCTCGGCCTAATGATCTTTTTTGGCCGAATCGAAAATTTGCGGCCGAGGCGTAGCCGGGCCTTGATACACAAATAACTATTTAATTTAAAAACGTCTATTTTCCGCACAAATATATCGATAAAATTTTTATTTGTCAATAACACCTGACAGATACCTGTTCACACTTTGGTGATAGTTTCAGTTTGTTTTATTTGGGATATTAGCCTTACTACTTTTTGGAAAATGGGACCTTCTTGGTCCGGGTCCCGGGGTATACGGGCTGACTCTGTCCAGCCCTATTGATCCCTATGAACTTGCAGATCGCCTGCAAAAAGAAAGAAGGGGTTTTATTCTTTTTGTTGCAGGCGATCTGCAAGTTCAAGGTGAATAGGACAGGTCAACCGTATACCCGAGACCCACCAAAGGGTCCCATTTTCCAAAAAGCATTAAGGCGAGTATCCCAAATAAAACAAACTTAAACATGAATCCGCCACAAAACAATGTAATATATTTACAATGGTGTTATTTAGGCAACTAAAAAAAAAACAAGGAAAATTGTTCATATTTTTAAAGAATTAATAACAAATATAAGTTTTTTAGTAAATATATCTATTATTGCTACGGATAGATATAAAACAGATACAATAGAGTAAAAATTATAAATTAAATCTAAGAACATCGGGTATCTTAATAGTTCGGATTTCACCATAAACTCGAATAACATTACCCAAACGCTGATGGCAGTATTGCGTTACCTAAAAAGTGCCGTAAAATGCAATATCTGCATGTTTTGGATACTTGGAGATCTAAAAATCCAGCTTTTTGCTACCTAGCACTTAGGCTTCATATAAGACCCCGTGGATCAAAAAATAAAACCTTTTGGGGTTTTTAGCTATATTTTAGGCTTATTTAAAATATTTAAAGTTTGGTATACAGTACGACGAGTAAAGTTCGCATCTATGAATTTTTTTTTTTAAATTTGTTTTTGGCATCAATTTCAGCTTTGATGGAGGAAAATAGCAAAAAAAGTAGTGACAAGATTCGCACTTTTTCTTATAACTTTTTTCCCATATTTTGAGAAACAACCTCACTATTGCAATTTTTCCGAAAAGAAATTAAAATTTGACAGATAATACAAATTACGTAACTACTATTTCATTGGCTATTTTTTTATTTTGATCTAAGCAGAAATTGATGCCAAAGTCAAATTTGAAGGAAAACTATTAATGAAAAGAAAAATTCCGTATGATGTGGAATTTACTAATTACAAACCGTACCGAACAAAAAAGTTATTTTGATTTTAAGGGATTAATTAAAAATTAGATATTGTGCAAAAAAATATTTAAATGGCAAGTTTGTTTTACCAGTCTTATTTGACTTACCAACAAAATTACTTTTAAATTTATTTTTTTTACCGTAATTATCATTCCTTAATGGAATAAATTTGAGCCATAATTTATTCCTTCCTAGTATAACATTATCAAGTGTTCTCTTAATTATTATTAAATATTTTGCTGCAATCTCCTCCACTAAAAATCGAGCGCCAAACTATTGATAACATTAAAGATGTCAGTACGCCTTTATTCTGGTCACACCGTGCAAAAGAACTAGAGATATGAAACATCGATTGCGGAAAATGACCGAGTGTTGCGAATACAGAATATAAATTTTTATATGCGACTGGTTTTTTAAGTCTTTAGTCTTGTAACCTGGGTATATTTATTTTCCAACCTATGTTGTCATACTTTAATGAATGAGTTGTTTTTTCGCAGATTCTTCATATCTTAATGTCCGACTGGTATATTATTTGACAAATAATAATATTATGTCAAAGTCAGTTAAATATGAAATATTACCCTAGGGCGTTATATAAAAATAACGCCCTAGGGCCTACAAATTTACCAATATAGCTATTTATGTATCAAGGGCGTTACTGGGACTATAATGCCCTGAAGGTCGAAATAGCCCGAGGGCTAGATTTCGACCTGATGGGCATTATGGCCCATAGTTTCCGTGGTATCAATGCTTTATGTTTTCCCAAAAAAAAGAGTTTTTCAATGACTAATTACATTATTTATTCGCAATATAAAAAATAAGTTGCACCTGTACCTGTATACGTAAGTAGATAATGACTGGTGTTAAGTTTGACTTTGATGTTTCTGTCAGTTAGTCAGTTGGCATTTTTTATTTAACGATTTGCTCAAAATGGAAGAAATTCCACAAAATATAAGAAAAAAAGGCCATAAAAGCGACCGAAAATCTTTTGCCAGTTAAATCAAGGCAACAGTATGATCGGGGTATGGACATTTGGTATTTGGGAAGATGCGAACGCAATTCTTCAAATAACCGAAAACGTTTTAAAAATAGCATATTTCCAGGAACTGGTAAGTTATTCATTTTATTTTAATACATATGTTTAACAAACTTTTTAGTCGGAAAAATAAAATCCGAACTTTCTGGAATTTATTCCCCCCTAAGAAACGTTGATTTTCAAGAAAAATAGACGCAATACCATCGTCTCATATCTTTTTTAAAAGTTAATGAAAATACGTCCCGGGAAAAAGTCTAAAGTTTTGGAAGGAGAACAAATATTAAAATTTATTAAGAAGGCTCCTGATGATATCTACTTGGTACACTTGGTCATATTGGTAATGAGTGTTTTTGGAGGTTTAAGACGAGATGAGTTGGTCAAAATGACCATTGATGACATTGAAGATAGAGGAACAGTCTTGGTTATAAAGGTACCAGAAACTAAAACTTCAACTTCAAAAGTTTTACTATCATTGAAGAAGATTTAGGCGCTTTAAATTTAATAAAAAGTACACAACATTAAGACCAGCTGGAATAAGGGAGCGAAGATTCTTTCTTACCTATAGAAAGGGTCGATGTACAGTACAACCCATTGGAAAAAATACTATAGGAAGCGTCCCAACATTGATCGCAAAATTTTTAAAACTGGATAATGCAGAAGCTTACACCGGCCACCGTTTGCGTCGCACATCGTCAACTTTACTTGTTGAGGCAGGGAACAAGGGAATGGAAAAAGCTCTTCAAATAGCTGAAGGATATATAGAAGAAAGTATTTCATCCAAAAACAAAGTAGCCAAAATGATTACCAATTCAGTTAATTCCGAGGTTAATTCCGTATCGACTATTGAAAATTCTTTAATGGACTGTTCTTCTATACAAAATAGCGTTAGTGCTACCACCGCTGCTACCATCACAAAAAACACCGACCACTTAGTGGGATCAGCTACATTTTCCGGGGCATTTCAAAATTGTAATTTTTATTTTGGAAATAAAGTTTAATTTTAGTATTGTTTAAAGAAAAAATTATTTTTGTTTAAACTTGATCTTTATTTGAGAGAAATAAAATTGGATAAGCAAAAAATTTCCATATTAGCGATTAGGCATTATAAAGGGGTTTTATAATGCCCGCTTATAATCCTAGGTGTGATAGCAGGTATTATTGTTAACTATTCCGTTTCTAAGGTATTATAGATCAATAATAGATAGGTAAAACATAAATAAATAATAAATTATCTTCATTTAAGCATTTATTACGAAAATACAAACACACTTACACAATATACTTATCATAATAAAAATTATTTTTTAAAGTAAAACGTACAATTTTCAAACTGACCGGAAAATTCCACATTTCCATACCCCACCGCAGTTGCTGTGATACTTGAAGTAATACTTTTCCCAACTACAAGGGAAGCATTAGCCAATTTGGAGCTTTCACTATCATCCACGTACCCTCGTGCTACCGAAGAACTCTTCCAGCCTCCTAAACTCATTAAGCTCTCGGAACTACCTCCCGTATCAGAATGAATTGTTGCCGCTGTACGTCTTAAACAATAACCTGTGTACGCCTTAGTATCAGGTAAACCCAAATATGTAGCAATCTTAAAGGGTATATTTCCAAATGTATTTTTACCTATAGGTTGCACAGTACATCGTTCATCACGATAGCACAAAAAACCTATCAATAGGTGCACTTTTAGGTCGCAAAGACACATAGTCCCGAATTAACTTTGTTGCGCACATTTCACTGTCATCAATAACTAAAAAGCTCCTTGCTTGCCCATTTTTACTGTGTGGAATGTCAATAAATATATGCTGACCCATATCACGCACATCGGAAAACTTCATTTTTACAAGCTCGTCTCTTCTACAAGCTCCGAATACACCTATCACTAATGCAACTTTATCTGCCAAATATTTTTCAGTCGGCGCTTCTTTCAAAAAAGTTATAACTTGTTCGCGAGTCAAAACCTTCGACTTTTTAGGGTGATAATTTCTCCCAAGTTGCTTTAGGAACTGTTGCAGAGAAATCAACTTTTCATTATGAACTATTAATTCTTTACGTAACATTGAAAACTTTGTCCAAAGGGAATTTGGAGAATATGACTATGACAAATCTTGAAAATGTCCACGCAGTGTTCCGTCAGCCAGGCCTCAAAATGGAAATATTCTTTCTCGTAAATCCGCTTTTGCAGCTTTCACTAAAATATCTTGGGGGAGATGGGTATTTTCCACTACTTCGGACATTTTTATGCCTCAATTGCAAAATTATTTTTTATGTGCTGTCTTATTGACAAATAACTTACAACCATGGTTACCACAATTACGTTTCGACAATTTTTTCAGGTAAATGCTAGTACTTGATTTGGTTTAAACTAATACATTCAAAATTCATTCAAATTTTTCTTATATAAAGAAGCCAAAGGCCCTCGGGAAACACACCATCGACCTCAAGCGTTATTATCCTTATAATACCCTTGATACCTTAATAACGATAAGTGACTATCAGTGGCATCATACGTGTCTATATTTCGCAAGCATTTATAACGCCCTTATCCTCTTTTTCCATACAGGTTTGACGTTTTTTTTAGTTTTTTTTAGGTGATGTCTAAGTTCGAAAAGGTCAATCGACTTTGTGTGTTTACGAGTCTATACCCTAAGACCTGGACCGAAGCAGTCTCGTCTGTTAAATCTAGTAAGTAACCTAAAAAATATTTTGAAATATAGGTTTAAGCCGACGCCTTAATAAAAACTTATTGGAAAAACAAAACTTTAAAATATACAATAGTATACAAGAACAAAGACTATGTTAAAATATTTTAAAGAAACTCAAATTTAAATTTTCCCATAAAAGTAACGGACAATCTACAAAGAATATTTTCCTTATCAGTATAAAACTGACCCACTGCAGGAAAGTTGCTTACGGGTTTTCTTTAAAAACACGATTCCTTACAATATCGGAAATGAAACAAAAGAAAATAATGTTTTCCACAAAGATACTGAAACGTCTGACATCATAACCATAAAAAATATACTAAAACAACGTACATAGTAGGTAATATATGCATTTAAATTATTTTTATTACGGATTTTTATAGAAAATGCAAAAATAAATTTTAAAATACTATAATTACCATTTTTTAGGCTTATTTAAAGACTTTTTTTGATAATTGCAAAAGTACAGGGTCTTTGATTATATTTACGTAGCTTCTGAGGCCTTTATCTTTTAAGACAGAAAAAAAAGTTTCATATAAAAATTGTTGGATTTTTTCCATATTATCTTGTAAAATTATCAGTAAAAAGTATCGCAATAAAAAAATGGAAAAATATAGGCAACTTCAACTTTTTTAAATGAAACACCCTGTATATTATGCGCCACAACGATCTATTTCTTCTGATTTCAAATATATATATACACTGATTAAATTAATAATAAATTACCAAAAAGTTTCATATTAGTATCAAGAATGCCAAGGAAACAATAAAATTGTTATGTTGCTGAATTTGGACCAAAAATGTTTATTTTTGTGATTAAACATTTCTGCTAAAGTGAAGGTAGACTTGTAGGTGAATAGAATTTTATTTAAAAACTTTGGATCCTGCTGCATAAACCTAGCTATTTCCAATGCATACTTAGGTCGGTCATGCATGTTTTGTTCAGGAAGATTCTGAACGAACATAAATTTATAAGGAATAAAATTTGTAAATTTTAAGGTAAAATAAATTTTATAATCCGCTTTATTGCCGAGATTGATATTTCAGGATTTTCTAAAATTATTAAAGTAGTTAGTGCTAGTCCAATAGAAAAAGTATAATAATTATCCTGAAAAAACGAGGATATCCAAAACTTTGTTTTTATTTCGTACTGCAGTCTTTTCTTCATTTTAAAGTTTTTTTGTTTAATAAACTTTCTTACTATGTATTTAATAGTATTGCACTGTCGTTACATTATTATTGTTACCATAAAAAGACGCATAATAGCGATTTTTTGTTCTTCTGAATAGCCCATGGACAAAGCAATTCAAACTACTTTTAATAGTTAAAATGATAAATTTCAACTTTTTACAATATCAATACGTTAAATTTATTAAAACAATTTTTTTGTTTTCATAGCTTTTGATACTAATATGATTTTTTTTTCAATTTATTTAAATGGTTCATGGTTCATCCAAATATCATCAATGTATATATATATATATATATATATATATATATATATATATATATATATATATATATATATATATATATATATATATATATATATATATATATATATATATATATATATATTTTTATAAAAATAATAATATAAAAAAATACAATTTTTATTTTTTACATTTTCGGTTTTCCCATTAAAAATTAAAGGGTTCCAAACCAAAGGTAAATAAAATTTTCAAAAAAAATTTGGGAAACATCAATTATTTTAAAAATTAAATAGACATTTTTTTATGCTACAACTGACGTTTTTCTTACCCCCTCTGATTTAATTGTGAAAAATGTTGCATTATTATGTTTTATAGAGACTATTTAGCATATCTTAATGGTTTTGCATCAAAAATGTAAAGGCAAACCTCCAGCACATACTCACTAGACACATAAAATATCTGTATGTACCAAATAACCATTATAAAATAATTTTAAACTAAACAGTTAAGGAAATTGTGTATTAATTAGTGCTCATCATTAAAAAAATAAAAGACATAATATGAACTCTTAGAGATAATGTAAGTACGACAAATCGATTTGAGAAGCTGCTGTCGATACTAAATTTACTTTAATAAAAAGATTTTCTTTAATACCATTACTTTATTAGCTGTCATACTTCTGGCAACCAGTTGCTTTGTAGAATTTTTTGCCATTTTTTTACTTTTTAATTTTTTCTTTTTTTTATTTGGGAAATTATATTTTTTTTTCCTGGCCATTTCAAAAATTAATTTGTTGTTACCTTTCTAAAAAAAAATATTTGCACTTTGCGATTCTTCCATAATTTTGGAAATTTCTTAAAAAGGGAAAGATATATTTTAAAAAGAGCTTCTTTTCAAATTAATTTGGTTTTTTAAATTTCATTTCTTAAATCATGATATATTTCTAGGAAAATGAATTATAAGTCACATTAATAGGTTTTAAATATTTTAAACTTTTATGAAAATATCTTTTGAAGAGACGACGTTTTTTTGATAAGTGCAGTACTGTAATAATTTTTATATATATTTTAAATTTTGGTATTTTCTAAAATGTTAAAAAACTGTTACCCAAATTAGCAAACAAAAAAGAACACAAAAGAAAAATATATTGACCTACCTAATTATGATTTAATTAATTCTAAATTTAATTTAAACATGAGTCAGATAAATTATAACTTAAGTTACGAAACGAACTAAAATATAATGAATGAAAAACAAAAAAAATCCACATGTCCAAAAACTTGTGTCTTATATATTTATCTGTATTTTATTTACCACTTTCTAATCACAGAACAGTCGATTCTTCTTTTCTATCGGAACGTCCCTATTCTCCAAATAAAATAAGTACATACAATGGTGCGGCGGGGGTGATCACCGCGTCTCTCCGTGGGAAAGTTTAACAGTCATGAAGAGCCAGCCGAACCACCGGAGCTAAGTACCAGTGATGCTAAATACTGCGCTCTTTTTGGATGAAGAAGTGGACTCTTTGGGCGCTAGTTACATAGGTAGTACCGCTACAACACAAATTTAGAGATTAAACGCTGTTAGAACAACACCGATACGTCACGGTCTCATATGGCAAACTGTTTAGACCGTGACGTATGTGTGTTGTTTGATTACAGTAGCATTCATTACAACTTGTCCTAATTTTTTAACATTTTACAAGCTTTTATTTAACTTGCAATGTATGTATTATGTATGTTTGTTCAGGTCAAATCTTGCAACTGAATTTTAAAGCAGTTATCCCTAACCGATTGATTTGAAATGTTACATACACGTTTAGTTCGGATTTCAATGCATGGTTCGCTAAATGACGTCAAATCACTCCAAATCCAATAAAACCGGAAAACCAGATGGCCGCCAATTTTAAAGAGTTTAACTAGAAAAAGGTTAGGGATAGTTTGGTAGAGAACCGACTTAGAAACATGCGATAATAAAAAGTAAAAATAAATTTCTAGATAAAAATTTTAAAAAAGCAATTTTTTGTTTACCTTTATTAAAAACAGAAAAAAAAACTTTCAATTAAATTAAATTAATTAATTTATTATACTACACAATTGATATAATATAAAACCTTATTGGTAGATTTACTAGTGTAGATAAACAAGAATACATAAGTAATTCTAAGAAAAAGAATAGGTACAGTAAGTTTTACAATAATTCGTTAATTTCTTGTTTTACGGGCTACTGTTAAACGTAAAACTCAATATACTTTGGGTCGCATGTATGTCCAGACTTAATTTTTTCTTTATTTATTATTGTACCTACTCTTTGGTATATTATGTAGGTTATAGGCAAATTGCAGGTGTTGAATATAAAGATTTAGATATTGCTGTGTTCGTCATCACATGAAAATCGACGGATCCATTTTTAAACCTGCAAAACAAACCAAAATGTTTTTAAATAGAGTTTATGCGTGCCCATAATAAAGTTTAATGTTTGATAATAGACACAAGAATCCCATCAATTTGAAGAAAGAAATAAAAAATATATATTTACAGATCAGGTGCATTTTTTAAATTACATAAAAAGACAATATTTTAACAACGGTCAAAAAAGTTGTAAAAAATTAAAATATTTAATATTTTATAGACATTTTTACTATTAAATTTTAATTTGGACGCTAGTAAGTATAGCCATACATCCGAAACAATAGCTCACGAGTTTCCTTAGAAGAGCCAACGAATGCACTAATTGTGGCAGCAAACAGTGAAGTAAAGGGTACGATAATCACGAAAAGTACCATCGAATGAACCTAAACGCGATCTTCTCTATTCGTGCCTTCAGGGAACTATTTTAATTTAAATGTAGTTTTAATAGGGGTAAATGACACTAAAGAAATATGTGCAAAGGTTAAGGTTATAAAAAAAAATAAAACATTCATCCAAATTGTTATAGTCGGATATTTTCATGATTCAGATTTCGAAAACAAATTTTACACTAGGCAAAAAATATAAATAAGTAAATATGGTCCATTATGGAATTTGATATTTTTTTATTCGAATTTTTTCTCAAAAACGGTGCATCACAGAAAAACAATTCAAGAAAACTCTTATGTTTCAAATTAAACGGTGAATTTAAAAAATATTTTTTATTTGGAAAAAAAACATTGGCGTCCTTTTTTCTTTAAACTATCGAATTCAGTGCCCACGCCACTGTTAAAACTGAAAATTTTTTTATATTGAAAAATACGCCTTTTCATCAACTGT